>VUJU01002179.1:0-18662 GCA_009835225.1 Aphis craccivora | reverse complement strand
ATTAATTATTTGGTATGCATTATTATTATACATTTTCACCATTATGTCTATATTAATCTATGTGGTGTGCGCACACCTGCACACCTAGGCACGAGCCGCCACTGCAATCTAATCTTTAAAAGGCATACAATTATAAATAAAATTAATTATCATTGATAATTTAATTTTATAGTAAATACACTTATGATATATCGAACAATTATAATTAAGTACCTAGTATATATTGTTCTTAATTATAAGTTATAACTAAATTAAATTATGTATATAACATTTTAACTCATTTGACTTAAAACCCGATTCCGACGTATTGTGTTCGGTACCTATACGAGTATTTTACAAATTAATAGAAACTTGACTTCTAATTATTTTAATAAAATAGTGCCTACTCAGTAGTCAGTACCCACTACAAATTCATGTCTATTAAATTGTTTATAAGTACTTTTTTTTCCTAAATACCTGCGCATAAATTATATAAATAATATTATCCGTGTAACTATTAATAACTTTAGTTTATATTATATTATAGGTAGTTAAAAATTTAAAATACTTAACTTTTATATTATTATAAATTTTCATTCGTGTTTTTATTATACACTTTTTTTATATACTCAATAATAATAATTATTATTGTTCAGTTTATTTATACATATTGATTATACATTATATATATTTTTATTTAATCATAAAATAATTTTCAGATACACTTTAAAATGGCTACACAAATGGGATTCATATCTTATGGAGTAATTTTGACACTCGCCGTCCTAACTGTGTTATTGCCAAAACTAACCACAGGAAACGTCATAGATCAAAGAGTACTTCAAAGAGAACTTGGAGAAAACTCTCCTGAAATAATGTCAATGGGCGATAAAGATGATTTCCGTGAAATTGAAGATCCTGCCATCAATGATTATACTATAAAAACTAAGGTTTTTAATTTGATTAATAATTTTGCATCATTAAATATCTCCTTATTGACTTTTAACAGGATATTAAAAAGTTCACAGAACCTGTTAGGATTATCTTTTAGTGTTGCTATATAAAACAAAGCGTAATGGACTAATGATTTCAATAAATTTATCACGAAAATATTTACATTCAATTACTACCTCACATTCCGTGCACAAACAGACAATAATTAAAAATCTATATATACGTATATAAAATAACAAAAAAAATCGTTATTTTTTTGTGTCCCTGTTTTATAACCTGTGTAATTTGATTATTGTAATTTAAGAATTTGTAAATAATGACATAATTTAATCATAATTATCATTTAATACGAAAATAATCCAGTAAATAAAAAATAATACGTTTAATAATGTTTGAACAGACATGGGTAAAAATTATATGTGAAACAATGTGTACGTAAAGCAATGTATTAACTTTTCATTAAAATAAAAGGGATCAATATCAATAAATAATATAACAAAAAAAAAAAAAAAAAAAACTATTAGAAAATTAATATTTAACACCAAAAGTATTGTGTATAGGCATAATATTATATAGGTACATACAGAATTATTAATTTATTCTTTTGTCATAAGTTAATAGTTATTATTTATAGACCCGATTCACAGATTATATTTCTTTAACTGTATACAACTATTTGTAAATAGCTTTTCATAATAATTAGGTGAGTAATGTTAACACTTAGAATAATTGGTTATTCGTATTATATTATAGTCACATAACAAAAATGAAAATAGGTACAGTATAGAAACATAAAACACACTGGTACTGACTTTATGTATATAATAATATGTTATAACATTTTAACAAACAGTATATAATATTACGTACAAATAATCAAATCGTGTAGAATTGGACCGAGGCAGTAAAAAATAAATTATTACAATTATCAGAACGGTATGTCTCAATAAAGTTGTAAAGCTATAAGCAAGTATACCGTGAAAAATATAAATTTATATCGTATATACCAGCGGTTCCCAACCCATGGGCCGTGAACAATATAATATTATTATTTATTATATTATACATCTTTGTTTCATACTTATAATATTTCTGGCTATAATAATATTTGATCAATATTAACTACAGTGTAAAATAAGTGTACGGTATCGAATGTTTGAGGTTTGAATGTAGTTTTATCTCATATACCTAATATATATTTTATAATTATAATACGTATATAGGTGTGCTGTTATAGTGGGCCTCAAAGATTTTTTTACAAAATTCGTGGTTCGCACTACTAGAAAGGTTGGGAACCGTTGGTATATACTATATAGGTAGCCAGGTAGCCAATGCGCTTTTCATGTTTAAACACCGTCGTATAAATGTAGGTATAACCGAATAAATACATTAGGTAATAGCTATTATAGTTTATAGGTACCCGTACGTAGCTTTTTTTGCTTTTTTATTATATATACATATAGGTCCGAAGTTTATTGAACCTGACTTGAGAAGTTTTTGCTTAGACATGTTGACGTGCAGAACCTATTTCAAGTTCGACAAAATACTATAAACATACCTTAACTATAATTCTTTTTAATTGAAATGTTGTATACTGACATATATTCACCTTGCGTAGGTACAACGTTTGAACCCTGAAAGCCTTGACACTTTTTTCTATTCAACAATATAACTCCATCCGCTGCAGATCCATTGCTCGTGATGTTCCACATAGATACCCGAGGACTGAGACTACTTTATGCATACCTAATACTTATAAAATGTATAAAACAAGATTCTTTTCTATACTTTTTTATTTATAATTCAAAATAAATGAAGACAATTTTTTTAGTTAAAAATATAAAAAGGGTACCTAGATAATATATTCTTAATATATTTAACATATTCTGCACGAACACTAAGTCACTACCTATCAACCCACAAACCTTTTCACAATTAGTAGGTACCTAATTAAAACTGTATACTTATTTATTTTTATTTTATATATAAAATGTACCTAATACATTTATATGTCCTTTTCTAATCAAATTTTTCTAATAGGTAGTTGCACTAAAACATGAATATAATTATATCATATTACAATGATGAAATTACCTACATATTATATTGTTCCTCGAGTCCTGTGAAAATAAAGTGAATTCTTTTCAGAATTCAAAGAAATAACTATTTTTGCTTAACCTATAATTATTGGATATACCATTATTATTATTCATCCTTTGATGTATCTGCCTAACTCGGTTTTTATTTCTAAACATTAGTTGTATGTAATTTAAGTGCAATTTGAGAGTATGTTGATTAGGTTAGAAGATGTCTAGTTAATCTCGATTTTCAATTGCCTTGAAGATGTCAGCACACTGTATGATTTTAGGTGAAAGCTTATTATCTACGTTGCACGTCGTACGTGAATCATCTGAAAAAGAAAACAAATATTGCGCTGACATCCTCTTAATCTAAAAAAAATATATTGTAAAATCAAAAATTTAATTTAATGAATCATATAGCCCATAGACGAAAATGAACAATAATAGAAGGTACTAAAAACTGAGAGAACGTATGCAGATTACTAAATTTATAAGTCACTCTTTTAACTCGTAGTTAGTTGAACCTGAATACTATGTTTTGAGTCTTGACAAAGAGAAGTTTACGACAATAATGTTATAAATGATAATGATATATAAAGCTGTCGTATATCTACTTCTTTTAAAACTGTTATTATAATAATTGCATGTATGAATAAAACCATTCCTGCAACATGAAATATAATATAATAATGCTTAGATAATAATATATACGTTATGTACCTTGTACCCACTAAAACAATTTAATTAGTTTAATCTGAAGCCTGAACTAGTCATCGTCAAAAGATGATGAGTATAGATTATTAAAATATGGTTAACGCCAAAAACATAGACGTTCGAATAGATTAATAATAAATCTGCGAAAGAACAGCAAAATAATATTATATTAACTATCTACGTTTAGGTTATATTATTATGTACCTATGTATTAAGTCATGTTATTTTCTATTTCGAGATTCTTTTGGCGATCAATAAGTACATATATTTACTATTTTATACAAAATATAATAATTTGTTATTTTTGTAATATTCCGTAGTTGTATAATAATATTATAGGTATAAATAATACATTGACATAGAATAATTAATTAATGTCCAGTGATTTACACGTGTTACAGGGCGATGATCAGAACCTCGAGATTGCGCTGATTGACTATCTATTTGCCAAACAAATGATGAACAAAATCCGCGCCCGGACAGATTCGTATCGCGCACAAAAGAAGAGAAGTTATTGGAAGCAATGTGCTTTCAACGCGGTGTCGTGCTTCGGTTAAGTCTATGTGCGCGCATTGTCCATATAATATTATAAAACATAAAATTATCATTTACGGCAGGATATTAGCCCTTAATATAATATAATAAAAATACACAATGCTTTTTAATATTCAACTATTTATTTCGATTATAATATATTATAGCTATCCTTACCTAGTTATTTATCCGTATAGTTTTAACACCCCCAAAATTCGACTATTTTATTAAATTATTCTCGTGTTGCAAAAATAACAATAATAATAATAAAAATATATAAATTAATAATAATATAATATTATATTATAATATATATCTATACCTATCTACTACACGCCTATTAAATTGTCATGATTAATAGTTATTAATATTATAATAATATAGGTATATATTATATACGTTCGTTTATAATATTTCCTACAGTAACAATATAATATTATTATATACATTATGTTAATTTAAAATATACTGTAAAATAGTTTGAATATAATAAAGTTGAATAAAAAATCGTTTTAATTTGTTGTATAGATACTTACCTCTTGCGAATTAATTACCTTTGGTGTTTATAATATAACTATAGGTCAAACTTTATTACATTTACGCCTTTTTTCCTCACTGTAATCCCTTGTGCTGTGTAAGTTATAAATTGTAACTTATAATTAATGTGTTTTGTAAAAAAAAAAAAAAACAGTTATTTTGAATACAATTCGTATATTGTACGTACTTACACATGCAGTTTTTGAAACTTTTTATATGTATTAATGCATTCAACTAGGTATATATTTTCATGATGAAATGACGAAAATGAAATATTTTTCAACTGAAACCTTTTATATTCTTTTATATCAATCAATACAAATTTTCAATAATAATTGTGAAGAACACTTATATGTGATTGCTGATTGGCACATTAGAAATGAGTTGCCGAATTGACTCCCATTAGGCCAAATTGATTCCCATTTGTAAACAGGTATTTTATTAAGGTGAGTTGAATTACTTCCCATTTGCATTTGGAATGTATACGCACCTTGGTCGAGTTGATTCCCACTTTTCGCAGTAACATATTATTTAAGTCAAATATATTACGTACGTCATATTCTTTCCTTTTTTTACAGTCTTGGGACTGCGTATGTATGTTAATGTATAGTATTAATATTATTATTGTATTATTATTTTATTCAAATAGGTATAGGTAATTATTTAAAAGAATAATATTTTTTTTATATTATGTATAAAGTTAGATGGAAATGAGTTAATGGGGGCTAATCCTGACAAATATTTCACATAAGCTTCCTAAATAATTTTTAAAAATATAATGTTTTATTTATATAGTCTCAAAATAATATTAAAAATGTTATCCCCTTGAAATTTTAATGGATTTCCGTCTATAAATTAAAATTCTTTTTTTAATAATAATAATAATAATATGTTGTGTATGTAAAATTAATATAACTATTGGCTTAAAGCTTATAATATACTCAAATATAAATAATTAGTACCTATATCATAATATATGTACAATAAATATACATATTATATGAGCAATAATGTAATGATGTTGTAATATAAATAATATAATTTCCAGTGTAGTCGTACCTATCAAATATTATATAAGCTATAAGTATAGACACGTAGTTGATTTTTACTAATTATATTTAGTATAGGTACCAACGTAATTTTATATTGCAGGGTACCTATAATTGTATCGAATCAAACTAAAACATAACATTAACAACAATCCTATAAACTTCAAGCCAATAAAACTATATATATATATGAATCAGCCGAATCAGGAACCAATTATTAGGCCACAGGTGTAATTAAGACAATTAAGTAGATGTGATGTGGAAACTAATTCGATTCTAGCGAGTAAGAACTCTGGAACCAATTCGGTAACCGCCTTAAAAATAAACGAACCAAGTTTTACTCAAAACTGGAGTAGGTATAGCCGAAAACAATAATTTCTTAATGATTCTAAAACTATTTTATAGCTTAAAATAGAATAAAAATAAAAATTAAGGCTTTAAATTTCGCTTGATAAACATTTAACTATAACAAACGATATTTTATAATATAATTTTTAGTATACAAGCATTTACAATTAACTTTTAGTGCAGCAAAGTTCGTGAGCCTTACATTTGTATTAATCACGAGAATAGCGATGGATCAAAAAAAGTTAAGTAATAAGTATTAAAATACAAGTACTTAAAGTTAGTAAAAATATGTGTATCAGCACGGTAATACACGTCTTCTGAGTACGACGTCCCATGGTGTTCATCGTTATTTTTTTTCTTAATTATTTTTTGGAGATGAATTAATAGAGTCACCATATTATAACCTTATTATACCATAACGTTACTAAAAAAAATAAACCTTTCACTACGGGACACTATACTTATATATATATTATATTTATATATAATAATATACAGCACCGATTACCGATATTATCACAGTACGCACACCGTAATAGGGTATGAATTGGAGTAGGTGTTCCTTAATAAATAAATAGGTACCAAACAAATAATACCTACCTTCCTTTTTTCAGTTTGAAACCGACAGCGCCCCAGGAACAGCTTTTGCATTCTTCCGTGACCTACCCATAAAATAGTATCATGTCCAATATACAATATAATATATCGTATATATATATATAAGTATATAACTTTTAAAAATATAATTTTTTAAATAAAATTCGATTGGTAATATATTTTTTTATTTTTACTTTACTGGTTAAATGTACAGTCTGTATCAATTTCAAATATAATAAGTAAATACAATAATGTGTACAATAATAAACCTATAAAAAAATCATGATGTGGGCGACTATAGCCATCCGTCCATTGATAGAACCATGATATAATTAACTATGATATATTTATAATTATATAATTTTTATGTTAATTATATCATGGATAGAACTATTCAAGACCACGGACCACGGATTAATATGTATAAAATATAAATATACTAATCCTTGTTCACTGTTCAGGGCATGTGTGGTTTACTGGTTTGGATTTAAATGTATAGATTAGGACGAACTCAACGATCCAGGCAAAGGCGATTATTCAATATTTTGTGATCGGACTTTAAATGAGAACCCTAAGTTAGTATAGTTTGGCCAGCATAATTTCTAGATATTTAAGCTGCGGCGAATGCCATACCTGAGGGGGGGTTCGAGGAATCTAGACCCCCCTCCGAAATTTCTTAAATAGTTTACAAATGTTTAAAATAACTATTTATTTTTAATACCAACATAAATATTTTCAAATAATATATTATTATCTGTATTTGTGCTATTGTATATTGTATATTGACTATTTTAAATTTTGTATCATATCATATTTTACAAAAATAATTATATAGCGTCTAATAATAGATTGTTATTGTTCGGTAACGACCGTTATCGAAGCCGGTCCACGACGATTAGGTAACAACAACATCATATTAATTGTGTAAATTAAAAATATTATTATAATAATAATAGTGTAAACTGTAAACTTACATTGCAGTATACCGTCGTTCGCCAAACTGTGACTAACACTTTTAAAAGATTAAATATTTTTTTGTCTTATTTTTAACCAAATGTCTAAACCTAAATTATTTAGTAAATATTTTAGGTATACAGTATACATATTATACAAGTTTTGGACACCCCTCCTCCCACCACACAAAAAAAGTATGGATACGGCTTTGTCTGAGACGTATGGTAAGTATTTCGAAATTCATATTATGAAGGAAGGACATTTTTTCTAAATGTAAATCGTAGTTTTTTTAAGGTATATGTATGTATATAATATACTATTAAAATTCTCCACCTTTAATAATTGACTAGATTTTAATTAAGTTGAGGTGATTTTTCGAGGTATTGTTTGACACTTAATAGGGATCTGAATTGGATCCTACCTGTATCGTCAGTATATAGGTTACTATACTCGTGTTATACCGCCTTATACTGTTTTAGGAATATCAGATGATTCAGATGATTTATAGTATTATAATACTATGAATTAAGGTAATTGATATTATCTACATATGAGCAATTAATAAAATAGCTATTTTAGATTCTGTTACCTAGTTGAATTGTTTAAGTTAGCATTCACTAACATACTAGTGAGTAGTAAGTAGTAGGTTTGTAATAAATAACAGGTTTGGTAGATTCGTTACTTCGTTACTAACTAATATGTTATAGCTCAAGAGAGTAAGAGCATTGTATATTTAATCAATGGTAAGAGGCAGTGGACTAAATCTAACCTAAAACCAAAAAAATAAGTTTTTTAAGTATCTAGGTATCTATTAATCTTTTAGGTGAGTAACCTAACCTATTTTAAAAACCAAAAAAGTCATAGTTGTATGAAAAAAAACAGTTTAGATGAGTCATAGGCCCTTTAACATTAAAGTCTAATGCTCTATTGACACTTATGCTTATGTATAGATAGTTTAATATATAGGTACAGGCGTACAACCATTATTATCATGATAATAATATTAGCTTTTGGCTTTTACGATTAAAATTATTACATTTACTAGGTACCTACCTAATTAGTAGTTGACTAGGACGTATCTTCGAGTGAATCAACACAAGGCAGCAATACATATACAAGATAACCAAGAGTTAACCAAGTTAAAACGACATAAATTTATTAACACAAAACAAAGCAAAATGCATTAAAAAGTGGTTTTAGAGTTAATGAAATATTTTATACAGAACAATTTACTAGTGATAACCTTTTTGTGGTTTTATACTTTTAAAATATACAGCTCGTTAAAAGTGCATTTTTTATACTTTTTTACCTAATATAAATAATTTTTATAATTTTTATAACCTAATAATTTCCAAAAAAATGCCGATGTGGCTGAATCATAAATATTAATCTTTACTCTATAAATTGTATAAAAAGTGTTTAATTTTAATAGGTATCATCATTTCACATTTTAAAACAATCCGGAAAAAAGAAGAGAGGATTTCGTTCAAGACCACTAGGATAATCTACACTATAGGCAATTCTATGCTATAGGTAAGTACTAAGTACCTATACTAGTTTTTTCATCGATTTGTATTTGATATTTGGTTGCAATAATATATATCCTTAGATAGGACCTAGCTGACATTTTTACATTTTTTTTTTTTTTCATAAAAGGTTCAAGTTGGTTTTTTCTAGTTAATAAATAATCAAACATTTATTATTTCAATAGGTACATAAAGATTGAAGTTAAGCACATTAATTTTTTTATGACCATATTATGCAATTATAACCTATTCAAATGACAATAACAATTTATGTTACTTTTGTCATTTTTAAAAAATATTAATCATTACTAACTTAAGAATACAATTCATTATTATTTACATTATGACTGCCTTTACAAAATATTATTCTCACTTCTCAGAATGTTTAGATTATTTTAAGTTACTTACAGGGTGTCGATTTTTTAAATTTAATTTATGGGCCTGTTCATACATTTTTAGTGCACATAATATTGAGTTTGAGTTAATAACAATGATAGGTATATTATAATAGTTAATAATATAAATATAATAAATGTAATCTTATAGCAACAATTAGTTCTATAAACTACACTATACTACAGTTGTTACTTAAATAATAAATTTAATTGATTATAAAATACTTAAATACTCTTAAAATAAAGACTGGGATAGGTACCACCACCATCACTTATTCACTCAGCATTGTTTTTTCAAAAGCAATAATTTATCAATAAATTCAAATTAACAAGTAAATACATTACAGTGAGCTACTCACGACAAAGTATACTCAAATTTACTACCTATTATGTAGATACTTGTATTGAATTTGAATTTATAATTTTATTATATTACAAAATATTTGTATAATTTTATCAAATCTATTATGAATTTGGCTCTTAATTTAATGTAATTATTTTTATTTTAAAATTATCGACTTTAATAGAGGACTTACTGAACTTAACCATTAACCAATATAGGTATATATAATAGGTATAAGTCAAATTTACTACTAAAACATAGATAATATATTTATTATCTATATATTAAAAGGATATAGATTTAAAAATGTAGTTAATTCATCATTGCTCATATTTTATCTGAATGAAAATTGCATTTAATAATATCAAGGACAATGTTTAAACAATTGGTAGAAAATAATTTGGAAATTTAAAAACATTAAACAATATAATGTAAATTATTATTCCTGATAATTGATATGTGCACTTAGATTATCTTTATAGCATTTGTTATTTATGTTAACTAGGGCATTGCTATTTGCTATGCACATTATCAAGTATGCATCCTTTTATGAGTTTTTTTTTTTTTGTATTTCAAAACAATGTGATATTATTTAAGCTAAGAGTTTTTGAAGAATTTTAAACAAATAATGTTAGCTTAGATCGGCAAATTAGTTGTAACCAGTGGTTAGATTACGTTAGGTATAATAAAATTATAACATCTCAACATTATAACTGTTATAACAAATATCAATACAATCTAATCTACTAAACCGTGTCAGCCTGGCATACAAAAGGCCTCGGCTGAAATTTTTCTCTGGAGCCTCAATTTTTTTTTCATTTACTATAAATAAGATTGATAACTGGGCAGTGAATTAGTGTACATCCTTCTCTCCCTGCCACTAATATAAACTAAAAAAAATTAATTTCCAGGGTATAGGCCGCGTTTGCTCTGGCCAGGCCGACACAGCTAACATTATTATATTATTATTTTGGTGTAATAAAGGGAATAGTTGATGGTAAAAATATACAATTTGCTTCAGACTCTAACATTTTGTGCCGCCACTGGCAGTAATTTGTTATTGTATCATAATGACATATTTACAATATAAACTATATAAAACACCGAGATTCGTTTACTCCATAGACAAACAATTAAACTAATAAGATTGTATTGTTCCATTATAAAATCTTTTAAAATAGTGATCAAGTTGGTAAATAATAATTATTATTAATATCAGTATTTATATCTATTGCCTTATGCATTATTTAGGAACATAAAAAATAGATGCCATACTATATTTTAACTATTAACACCAACCATAATTGAACCTATTTTTGATCAGTGGAATATAAATAAAAAAAATGTAAATTATGTTTTCTTTCATAATTTATTCAACATGGTTTAAAGCATTATTATACTTTTTATGATCTTACAAAATGTATGTGTGTAACAGAATTCTAAATAAAACATGAAAAAAAAATCTAAAATTTTAACCATCAATTCATGGGGTATAGGTATAAATATATTTCTAAATGTTTATGGAAAAACCATAATATAAAATAGAACTGAAACTAAGAACCACTTTATTTATTTAATGAGCTGCATCAATTTTTTTCTGTTCTTCAATTTGTGGAGTTTCTGCTTCTGGTTCATCAAACACATAATCAATCTCTTCATGAGGCCAGAATGATGGTTTGTTCTCCAAATCCAATGTTAATTGAGGTTCAATATAAGCAGCATCTTCATATGTCATTTGGCTGAATGGCAATAAACTGTTTATTTCTGCAATCCTCTTTTCAGCTTGTTTAATTATCACTTCAGATTCTGCTTTGAATTCTTCAACACCTTTTGCCTAAAAATACAACCAATACACCATACATATTAAGACTTGTTGATAATTTCAATAGTATATAATAACAGAACAAATTAATTACAATTTCTTTTTCATGTTTATCGATAGCAGCACTGTACTTATCTTCTGGATATGGAATTTTAATAGCACTGTATAACTTCTCAAAGTTGTCAACTAACCCAGGTACAGCCACTTTATTTTTATATGTCGCCCAATCGATTTTCAATGGTTCGGCTGGATAGGCCAACATTCTGAAAACATTTATTAACAAATAAAAATCTTATAAATAGCAGTTTTTCAAATATTATAATTTAATAAAAATCATTTTAACACCGGGCGTGTGGCCTTTAAATGACCTTAACGTACTTGCGAAGATATCCATCGGACTTAGCTTTAAACGCCAAATAGGACGCTTTATCCGCTTCCGGTACTCTTTCAGCAATCGCAGCCCAGTTCACAGAAGATTGAACTATGCGTTTAGAAGCCATCTTTAAAATTAAACAGAAAAATCGAGATAGAACCTTCGAGAAATTGTGAGTTATTAAACAAGAAAATGGTTAATGCAATAATGCCTTAATGGATAATGGTTATCTGTAAAATATATTTCTATTATCAAATTTGCAGCTGTGTCGAAGAATTATCAGTTTCAACACTTTGAGAAACATAAAATTATCTATGCATAATAATTTATGATTGTTCTCGACCCCTATGTCTCGACCACGAGAACTAAATAACCGCGGGTTTTGATAATTTGTTTGGATCACGGACTAAGATACCAATAACTAAACATAAGTATTATTACTCTATGAGTCTATATATGATTGGATGATGTATTAATTCCTACAGGAGTACAGGACGTTTATCGTCCAAGGCCATGGTTATGTGTTACTAATTTACACATCATGTTCTCCCGAAACCAGCTTGCTTATTTTACTCAAGATTCTGTAGCGCGATTTATCAGTTTGTTTAAAAAAGCTCTAGATGAGTTTCAATTCTTGATGATACAAATATTTGATATTAAAATGCCGCCAAAAATGATAATTGTGTAGTAAAAATCAATATGTTAATATAGTTCATTTTTTCTTAACACTATAGACTTAAAATAATAGATTTCAAATAATTTAGAGTACCTACATTTTTAAAATTGATGCTGAACAAAATGCAATGTTCATTTAATTTTATATTGCGTCAATATAAGACATAAATTAATCATACAACTTAATATAATGTAAACCTAACCTATGGTCTGAGATATAGCTAATAAAAAAATGTAACATTTTTTTGCTCTATCACTAAAATAATTTCATATATTACCTATATGACATATTAAGTCGGTAGGCGTAATAGTTAAAAACAAATTCACAAATTAAAGTATTAAACAAAACCTTAATGGAAGAGGATAAGAGAAGGGGTGAAAGGGCTACCAGAAAAACAAAAATGCGTCAATTGCTTTTTTTTTTATTTCACTATTTTTCATTGTTTTTTTTTCAGTTGCCTTTTTTTCCTATTACCGCAGCGCTACTTGCTATATAGTTCTATTAACGGCTCACGGTCCGTGGCCCGTGCTATGTAGTCCTAACTCATCAGTACTGACAGTACTCCTCTCGCACTAATGTGCTACGCCGCGACCTTCAATCATCCGAACGAAACTGAACTACAAAAATCCAATAAAAATTATAAATTATAACTCATCTACATTAAACGTTATTAAGTATTTTGTAATTTTATCAATACGTATAATATAAATTAATACAATGACTAATTATTTGAAATCACGCGATTCATAAAATAATTCTAATAAATAAAATGAATGTTTGACAAATGATAGATATACTACAAGCTAAGAATATGAATTATGAATAATATGATTAGTAATAGATAGGTAATATAAAATAAATATAACTTTTAATATATAATTTTATAAATTTAGGGCTGTTGGTATTTCAAATTTTAATACCAGTATTACTACAAGAAACACCATATTTTCGGTAAATTTAGAAGTGCTTTTAATAAAGTTTGAAAATTTTATCAATTTTAACATCTGCCTATTTTAATATAATATATTTTATAATTTATATGTTTATGATAGGATATACCTAAGTATAACGAAAATACCGTCAGCTCTCAGCTCTGGTTATAATAGTAGGTACCTATATTCTCTATAGTCTATAGTATTTACTACCTATTATGTGGCGGTTATTGTGTAAAACGATGAAACTAAAAACAAAATCTCTATTTTAGCCTCCAATAAAACTCAACACTCAGACCTAAACATGGTCACCGTGCTAAAAACTGCTATCAAATTCTACTTTTTTGAGTCATTATCACAACTCTTTGCTAAGCTCCTCTTTGCAGACCATCCAAATGTCTTAGCGAAAAATCTTATGAAACCCACTCCCCGCATCCTCCGGACTAGAAAAAAAATGGTGCCGCAACTTCGCGATCTAGGTACTTAAGTTCAATTGAATTATTCAATCTATAACACATACTATAGTGTCACCAGTAGGCGGCTTCTTTGTGGCTCAATATTATGAATCAAATACAAACTTATATTTATTGTTAAATAAGAAGTATTCTTCATACTCCGAAAAATCGAAAGACTAACGAGCAAACAAACTTATTATTTTACTTTATAATATAAAAAACTATAATATAATATACTATTACTATTTTATGATTGTATTTATTGGAATTTGGAGGAAAATAGAAAGTTGGAGACAATGTACAGCATAGACTTATAATGTAATTATACATTATTTTACATTATAAGTCTATGATGTACAGTGAAGGAAAATGGATCCGCCCGGTAAAACCCATTGATAACAGTAATTGGTCAATTAACTCAAATATTAAAACATTTAAAACATCATATAAAACTATTTAAAATTATAGCAACACACAATAAATTCTGTCATTCTGATGAACGCAAATTCCGCTATGTCGTACACTTTTTATTTTTCAAAACGAATATATTTTGACAAAACATACATTATACATAGATGGCGTCCAAATGTATTATTAATATGTTGTTGTGCAAAGCTGGGCATTAACGAATTAAAAGTTAAAATTCAGTTAAAACATTAAGTTAATTTTAATTGAGTTAATTAACTCGTTACTTTTTTTTAAAATTAACTTTTAACTTAATAAGTTACTTTTTTAAAAGATTAACGTGTTAACTTCAAGTTAACTTTATTCAAAAATATTTAAATTAAGTTAATTTTAGTCCAAACAATAATGCAAATTTTTTAATAGTATTTTTAGAAAAGTAGGTTTTTTGATTGCTAGTTAATACATTGATGTATTATTTTAAATTTCACCAGTATTTTTTTTGTACATAAAGAAAAACTATCTAATAAATTTATGTGTCTGGAATTTTTTATACTGAAAATTAGAAAATTTTAACTTTAAATTAAGTTACTTTTTTTTTCAAAGTTAACGTTTAACTTAACGAGTTAACAAAAAAAAATATGAGTAACTTTTAACTTAACTTAATTTTATTATTTTAAAATAACTTAACGAGTTAAAAAAATCGTTAACTTGCCCAGCCTTGTTGTGACATGTAGGTACATTAGTGAGGTACGAACTACTTACAATTTACAAATCATTATATTTTTAGACCAGTACCAAGACGATTTTTGCAAGACCACAGTGGCGGAATTTGGAATTGGTTCTGAGGTGGGATTGGGATATAAGTTTATACTATATTGTTCTATAGTGAGGCTCTGCCCCCCATTAAATCTCATAGATCGATAGATCACAATATTATATTCATTTATCATTATAAATTAAATGAGGTAAATGGTATAGTAATGGTTTTCAAAGACAATTAAGTAAACAATTAAATGTATTTTTCATAAATTGTAATATCAAATCAATATCTTTTTTGTGTTTTTTTCTTAAAAAAAAAATCGTCTGGGGGGGATATATCCCCATACCCCTCCCCATAATTACGCCACTGCAAGACCATAGGAAATATACCTAGTACCGATTATAATCTCGTTTTTACTGTTTTTAGTCTGTGCTCAGTGTTTCATGCCTACATAATAAATTAAACCATTGCAAAGGGGTGCTGTAATACATGCACATTATTTATAAATAGAATAAACCACTGATCCTTTAATTTATTCCATACCGAATTATGTACGAAATTTACCATCTAACATTTTAACATATAAATATAATTCTGTAAAAAATATTAATTTTTTTTTATTAAATTTTTAAATGTTTTCACAGTAAAATATCTTAAGAATTTACATAACACATCGGTGATTAGATATATTATTATGAAAATAATTCTAGCAATCTAGCATTCTGTAATAAATTCTGTGGAAGAGTGTTTGGTTTTTGATATGTACGACTTTTGACTATATTCTCTTTTTATCTTCAGTAACAATATCACTAAAATATCCCGTTAACACCAATTTGAAGAAAATATGGCAAATAAAACTTAATAAAATGACATCACAAGTACCAGTATAACCTCTTCCCATTAAGTCACATAGGTAGTATAATATTATAATAAATCAAGACATTGTATATGCAATAACATAATAAGTATGTATTTTTGACAATTTAAAAAAAAAAAACTTCACAACAATACAAAATAGAATTAATTATTATTTATTTATAACAAAACTTTTTAAAAATAAATCATATTTGAAATAATTTTATCCTTAATATAATAGTTTGAAAATACTGAAATATTAAAATGATATACATTATGTTTAACTAAAAAATTAAATAAATAAAAAAATTATGTTTAAACTTAAAACCAATAATATCAATAAAAATAAAATTAAAATAAATGTATAGCCATTTATAATAAATAATAATTTAATTTATCCGGGCATTCATTAAGTATTTCATAATTTCTTGAACACAAAATTCTATATTAAACAAATTACTATTCTTTTTCAAATTCCAAATATTATTTTTAATTTCTTCCAATAAATTTTTGTCATGGCCCAATTTTATTGCAATATCAATATAATTTTGGTTATTTTGTGCAATTGTATCTGTAACCCCTAAAATAGTCAATTGTGAAGCTGTTATACGAGATGCACATGTTTCTCCGAGTATTGTTATTACTGGAATCGCTGCAAATAATGCATCCAAGGAAGCCGAGTGTCCATTATATAAAATTGTTTCCAAATAAATATCGGCCAACTGGATTTTTTTCAAATGTTCACATTTAGGAATGAAGTTAGTAAAAATGATACGCGATGAATCAAAGTTTAAATCATCAGCAAATTTTTTTAAGTTATTGTCAGCAACATCATTTAAATGTAGAAGCCATAGTACAGACTTAGGGACATTATTTAAAATATTAAGCCATGTACGGAAAGTAAATGGGTCTATTTTATAGAGCTTACTGAAATTACAATAAACAACAGCATTACATGGTAAGTTGTATAATTCCCTAATATGTACAATACTGGGAGTTTCTTTTAGAATTTGTGTAACCATTTCTACAATTGTTTGATCATTCAAAATATTATCGGCTTCTTTTAAATCCAATTCATAATTAGTATTTTTTTCGGCTTTGAGTCTAGTTAACTCTGAAAATTTCTGCATGTGATTGCCAGCAAAAAAAGTTGAATGTAATAAAAACAATTTTTTAATATATTCATTTGGAGGATTACTAAAAAAATCTGATTCGGAAGTAAAAAAGTAGTCTACAAATTTCACAGCACTGGTATTATTGGTACTAGGATTACCAATCCATGAAACTTGAACTGGAGCTGGCCTCAATGAAAATATTTCAATTAAAGAACTCTCAGTATAACCACACATGTCAACTAATACATGAATTTCATCACTATTTATAGTTTTAGCAGCATCAATTACTTTAAGCTGCGACAAATTTTTAAAGCTGATATTTTCTAAGGTGGGCTCCATCCTGAAATTCAAATAAAAAGTTTTTATACCATTAATATTATAATCAATAATAATGTGTTATTGACTAAATTTTATTTAAGCATTTAATAACAAAGTAATATAGATTATTTAATTTTTGAAAAATTTAGACAGGAAACACAAGATATTTCTTTCTAAGAAATTTGAAATCACACGATAATAAAATAATTTTTTTAATTTTCTTTTGTAAAAGTAATTGAAGTAATTCAATGACCTGAAAATGGTTTATTTGTTTTAAGCTACATTTATTAATTAAAATAAAATATTTACCATTCTGGAATATTATCATTTGAAGATAAGGTGTAAAGACAAAATTGTACTTTGTTTGAGTAATTTAAAAATGAGGATTCAACAATGCTTGCTACTGGATATTTACTGAAGTTGTTTGACACAAAACCAATCCTTAGTTTTCCTCTTAAAGATGTAGAATAAACAAACTGTTGAGGTTCTTCAATTGATTTTTTCAATTTTTCAAGACGATGTTTTGCATAATTAGAAGCAATTTTCTTTTGTACTTCAAATGATAACGGTAACGACAATGAATCATGAGGTAATAAGGACAAGACTTGATCATCATTGAGTTCTTTATTAACTATTTCTTTTAATTTTTTCATGTGAGAATCATAGTCTGACCAGTCACAGATTTTTTGTAAACATATAACTAAATTACAATATACTTCTGGAAAATCTGGTTTTAATTTTAATGTAGCTTCATAAGCATGAATTGCATCAATGAAATTTTCATTGTCTTTTTGTATAGAACCTATGTTAATAAAAGCTTCTAAACACTGTGAATCAAGCTGAATTGCCATATGAAAGTAACTTAATGCTTTTTTACTCATGTTTAATTCGATACATATGTTTCCCATACGTACATAAACTTCAACAGATGTATTGTCAT
>VUJU01002178.1:22268-41308 GCA_009835225.1 Aphis craccivora | reverse complement strand
TACATGATATTTCGATCACTTTTTTTCGAACACTAGACTATCGGCCACTACATTTTCGACCAGAACACCCCCACCCGAAAAAAAGATAGCTGATTATGATATGATAGTAGTGCAAATATTATATGCTGCTCCGATAGGGTCCAAAGTGCTATCTTATGGAAATAAGCCTAACTTAATGCTAAGGCCAAAAAGAAGTACATATTGCAATTAGAGTCGCATATATATTTACAGAACAGTTTCTACATTTACAATACTAGTACAGTCTCTAGCGCCCCAGAAATTTACACGCTGGCATAAGAACGCGACCAAACTTACTCCAATAGGGAAGACAGGAACATAGTATCAATTAGAAAGGAGGCCAGAAACTAATTCATAAGGTAATGACAAGAGAAATGAACAATAGAACTACTACTCACTAGCCCTGGAGAATTATAAATGATATCAAAGCATAGATAACAAAAAAGTCTGGGTATGTTAACTTTCATCTAATATCTAGGTAACAAAAATGTTAACCAGATATGGCTGTTTTCTGACTAACTCTACAGGTCTAAGAGATTAAAAAGTCACAATTGTCATGATAATAACACCAAAATAGATTATGTCAAAAATTCACTAATCCTATGTGATAGATTGTGAAAACAAATAAGTAAATTATAAATAAAATTGAAAGATGAATTAGTGCCGGAACAGGTAGTCGGATATATGTTTTAGTATCTTAGAAAATGGAAATTATGACAATGAATAAGTCACTGTGCTGGGTACCAAAAAAAAATAGGAAAGACACTGTCAAAGCCAGCCGAAATAGTTAAGAAAAATAAATTTGTGGGCCGAAGATCAGGTGACTGAGAAGATGCTTCATAATACGTATAAATTAATTTACATTTATTATGTTCATGTTTTAATTTCGAATAAATGATGACAAATAAAAGGGAAGCGGACAACCCGCAAAAGCAAAGTACCTCCCATTATGATAATTTTCAACACAACAGAAAAAAAATGTGTGCTAAGAATAAGACAGTATAAATTCATATTTAAAACATTAATTTTTAATTTAACTTAATTTATTTTCTATTTTCTTTATTCATTCTCACAATTATTTTATCATAAAACGTAACAAATCATACCAAATATAACACGTAAGTATCGTAAATTATTTATATAATAATTTTTTATAAGCCAGATAATATTTTTAAAAAAATTAATCTAAATTCTAAAATAAATAATAAACTAAATCAATACTATTACTATTACTTATTTTCAAACATGAATGATAAAAATCAATAGTATAGGTTATGATAGGAAAATAAATTGTGATGTTCCAAAAGGTAGAGTACTTGGTCCAGTCCTGTTAATAATGTACACATAAATAGTATATGTAATAAAAAAAACTGATACCGATGGGACGATAACTAATTATATTATAAAATATAAGTAGTAATTATATATGATAAAAGTCTTATACAATATATATATATATATTATATATACATTATATATTATATTATTATTATTATATTATATTATATATATATAATATATTATATATTGTATATCACAGAATTGATACAAAAAAAATGTATTTTTTTACCTGTTTACTCGTTCTACTTGATGAATAAAGTTTAAAGCATCTGATACATTTTGAATACGTTTGACCATGTCCACTTTAAGACTGTTTGGACCAAGGTCTAGAGCTTCATACAACTGCTGTAAACGTAAAAGTCCTGGAAAATAATAATTAAAATATTATCATATATTTGTTTGTTCAAACTAACGAATATGCTACATGATCCAAGTTATGCAAAATATACTTATTCGTTCATATTCCCTTACTATGCAAAAACTCATTAGTGTTGTCTTGGCGTTTCACTTTTTAAATTATATATTTCAGATTTATCGCCTGGGGTTACGAACATTTCACAAACACAAAGGATTGAAGCCATTGCCCAAAGAGAGGAACTACAATAATGACTAAATAGGGCAGTGGTTTTAACATACAGAGGAAACAACTCTACGAACGCATTTGTTATATATACCTAATATCTATATTTGCATTTCAAACAAATTTTATCACCCTTGAGCGCACAATATCTTCAAACATTTACTATTTGTTTGACGTTTAGATTCTACCTACAAACAAGTACCTATACATATATAACTTTATCTTACAAATAAAATAAAAAATCCGATATAAATAATAAATAAAGTATGTTAAAAAAAAAACCATAAAATTCCAAAGAAAAATACCAAATTATGTAGGTAATTAAGTTAATATTTTTAAAAGGTTCTAGCATTCAATCAATCCGAATTGCATACCAAAAAAATAAATATTCATCTCAAAAAAAAGTAGGTAAGTGGGTACTGCTCTGTTGTACATTAGGCGCCATATGGATCATTATTATATATTATAGGATTGTTAAATTTAAATCCAATGATAGGTATCATTGTATACGAAAAACGAATCTGAACGGTGAAAAAGGTGGTTTATGTTTTAATGGCCTGAATACACCATAATTTAAGTTCTTTTATAATAAATGTAAGCTGAACTTATGAAAAATCTTGTATTAAATTTTCAACTCTTAGCTACTTATACAACAATTTTAATGAATTATACCTACAAAATAATTTGCAAATATTCATGATTTTGACGAATTTTTGTCAATATTTGAACTTCAAATGCTAATAAAAAAAAATTGTGCTTATGTATTCTTATAATTTTTTAATCACTATAAGAATAACTTATGAGGAACTTTGTATTAAATTTTCAAGTAATTTGATTGGGCCAAAAAAATTTTATCGACACTTCAAAATATTTTTTTTAGAAAAATTGGAAATTTCAGCTGTTTATAAATAGCTCAAAAAAAGTCAAAATATTTTGAAATTTAAGTCACATAAAAAAACGCGAATCTTAACAACTGATAAAATTTTCAAGTATCTACGACTTATACTTTTTAAATAATAACAAATATTTAAAATCGTTTGAGGATAAATCGTTATCGTTACGGTATTTCGTAAAAATTAAAAATTCAAACGCACTTAAAATTTTTCCTATAATGATGCTACGAGTTTTCTTTATAGATACTTGAAAGAAAACTTATGGAAAAGTTAGTGTTATATTTTTAATCCTTAGTTATAGACACAAAAAGTTTCATGATTTTTCAACTTGAAAATTACTTGCAATTTTCGACAAATTTTATAAAAAATTTGAACTATAAATGCTTATAAAAAAAAATTGTGAATAACGATTTTTAATTTTTTTTATCTTCAATAACAACAAGGTCATTAGGAACCTTGTATTAAATTTTCAAAACTTTTTGGTCATTCAAAATTTTTTTTATCGACACTTCAAAAAAAAAAAACGAATTGAATACCGTGTATAATTTTACTTAAAAAGATATATTAATTAGTATAAAACATTTTACTTAAGCTTTTAAACCCTTCAATTTGATTTTTTTAAAATTAATCGCAAAAAAAATTAATTGTTTTGATATCTGAGTAAACTTTTTAACAAAACATATTTTAATGTATTGTTCTAGTTTCACAGATCTATGTATTATTTACTGGAATGATTCAAGCTCAAATGTATAAATACTATTATATTAATAAAAAATGACACTAGATACGACCATAAATGGTGATAATAATAATATCATTTAGATCAATTGAAAATATTTTAAAAATTCAACTACGAATTTGTTTTTTGTTTTCTAATATTAGTACGGGTTGGAACGTTAAAATAATTATAACTTGTCTAGTTGTCTACAATATTATTTTTGTGAGATTAAGGAATCATTTCTAATTTATGATATTAAATTTAATTTTCAAAAGTTATTATGCAAAAAGATTGAAGATGGGCTTGTAAACGTTCAAGTTACGTTTTCATAAAATCAAACAATGAACTTAAAATTCTATTTCGCTGAATGAATCACAACAAAGAAGACAAAAAAAAAAAAAAAGACAAAATGTATACAATAATTTAAAACGTAAAGTTATTATACAAGTAGATGATGTTTTTGAAAATCTTTGAAAATTGCTAGATATTGTAAGTTATTTTATGGAGATATTAGTACATAGACAACAAATGACATAACACGTGTTCAAAAAAGAAATTACATAACGCAAGATCAATCATTTATTCCAAACTACCAGATACTATGATTAATTTATAATATACAGCTTTAGATAGTTTGAACATCAAAACTTTAATTGAGACAAAAACTTTTATTTATTAATAATCATGAAAAATATATTTTAATTTTTACAAGACAGTTAAATTTAAAATATTTAAGTGCAAAATTTTGCCTGTTGACGGTACTAAGTTATAAACATGAAAACTATACGCCAATATATTACATTACAATAAAATATGTTTGAAAATTCTTTAACTAGTATATAAAATGTGAACAACTTGAACTTAAATTTATCGATTAAAAATAATTTACACTATGAACTCTTTATTCATTCTGCACTCATAGTTGTGTAAAAAATGATTTGTTCTCAAAATGCAATGAGAAAACAACGGCGTTTTAACTTAAGATAGAGTATAAGAAGAAAAATGCAAGCACAAATTTTATATAGAAAACAAAATATTTTTCAAATTATTTGTTGAATTGACATACTTAAATCCAAATGATGTTGACTCTGTTTTACAAACAACATCATGGCAATTCAACCTCAATAATGATAGAATACGTATATTTTATGTACTGATTAGACATTTATGTGATAGCTAACAGTAAATTTCCTCCATCAATTGAAATTAAATTTTCGAATTCTACAATGCGTAGAATTAATGTTATTAATCATTAAAAGCTGAATAGTATGTTGCTCTCCCCGAATGCTAATATATTTCAATAATGACCAATGGCTTAAGGTAAGTAATCTATATATAAAAATTTGTAACTCGAGTAATGTATAATAGACATCGATAAATATTAGATAAAGTGAAATTTATAAGTACAGCAATGACGAAATAAAAAAATAAAATAATAGAATAATACATGTAACAGCGGCCCACCCTGACATTATATGCTGCCCGCTATCACATTTGAAATTTAGCATGTATATTTTCTATTTTGATAAAATTGGTTAAGCTATCGCTATAGAAAATATGCAATAAATTTGCATTAAATTACCTACCTAGATATAAATGTTAGCTATTGCCTGTTAGTTCGTATAATCAATTGTGGAACGATCAACGAGCATAATATACTTTTAATAATAATAATATTAATTTGTAATTTAAAGTTTAATTATAAAAATTGTAATAATAAAACGGAATTTTTGTAAAAAAAATTTTTTTTTTAAACATTTTTTTACTACAAATGCGGCCCACAAGATTTTTGAAAAATAATACGTGGCCCGATGCATAAAAAGGTTGAAGACCCCTGAATTAGTATATATGGCATTGGGAATGTCAATAAAGATGATATTAAATTATAACTAAAATAATAAAATAGTATAAAATTGTTTTTAATTTGAAATGTATAAATAGAAATATGATAATGACAATATTATATTATATTATGGAGAAAGAATGAAATATACTTTATAAAATTTTCAATAATTTTGTAACTTATCACATAAATAAACCGAAAATAAAACATACTACAACATTATACACAAATGTAAAAATATATAGCTGATAACGCTATTAAAACTAAACAATGTGAAAAACATAATTTCATATTGTAATATTGTTATGTCATAAATACATAACAATAAATTTTAAAAAATACTTTAGAGGAAAAGATATTAGAATTTAGTACATAAATCATGGAGTATGATATTTTTCAATGGATCTTGACATTTTTGGGAGATAAAAATATGTATGTAATCCTATCGTGGAAATAATAATAAAATAAATTAATCAGTTTTTTAAAATTTGGAATTTTATCAAAATCAATAGAATCAAAACATGTCTATAAAAGACAATATAGGTATAATAGAACAATATTAATTATCAAATAATATATTTTTTTTAAACTTTACTTATTTAAATAAATAGTATAATCTTGATAACATTTTCATAAAAGTTAAGTTTACTTAAGTATATAGAATTGTAAAATTCGATTTAAAATGAAGAATAAACGTCAGCAGCCGATAACTTTTTTGATGTTAACTATTCCCACATAAATATAAAAGAAATAAATTACACCTTTCTATATTTTTTTTTTGGTAAAAAATTACTTAAAAGGACAATACCAAATCTTTATTGTTTCTTTACTTAGTTCTTAACAAGTGCATTCCACAATAAATGGTTATTAAAAATAAAAGAACACTCTCCATTAGCGAGTATTATTTTTTATTTTATACATAAAGAAGTCTTTTGTTTCCTATGAAGACTTTTACGCATAAATTCGCCTTTGTTTTCACATTTTAATGTCATTTTCTTTTAATGCTTTAGTATTTAATCTATTTTTAATTTAAGTTATTTCATCTAAATGATGGGGTGACCTAATATTTTGAAAATTTAACGATTAAAAATATAAAAATAGCATATTTAGAATTCGTATATTATTTACTATACCTTTCAATATATCTAACAATCTTACATACACTTATACGCTTGACACTTAATTTAAATAATATGAAAAATATTAAATGAGTTTATAACGAACAAAATTATATTATTTGTATTCTCATATCTCATATTATATTTGATACCTAACTAAATACTATCAAAGTTGTATTAATAAAAATATGTTTTCCCAAAAACTATACAATATGCCTTAAATATGTGTCATACTATAAACATCAATATTCATAAAAGGTAATTATTTTCTATTCTAATATCAAAATAAAAGTAAAAATTATTTAAATGTTTAAGTTATATTGAATTTAATGATATTTCAAGAATAAATTACCGAGAAAAGTTATATAAAAAATACAAGTATAAAATATAACAAAAGCTTAAAGTATTCTTATACCTATAGATATAAAAATATATAAGTTTATAATTTAAATAAATATTGTTATAAATAACCAATTATGAACATTTAAACTATAGTAGATAAATTGAATAGTGGTCTTAACTTTGAGACAACTTTCCACCCAAAAATAATTTTGTATTATTACAAAGCTGCTACAATATATATTGTAATAAAGCTATGTAACCACACTTATGTGAATTTAAATACAACACAACATATTTATAAACGTATAGTAAAGAAATTTTTTTTATAAAAGCCTCTATTACAAAATATCAATACGAAAATTATAAGAAATAAAAAGTTATAATACAAATATATACAATAAAATGTAGTATCATAAAAAAATGAGAATTTCACTTTTCAATTATTTTATACATTAATCAAATTATGTGAGAACTGAGAAGTAGAATACATAAAAACAATGCAATTAAAACCTTAATTGCATAAATAATCGTTTTCCATAAACAATGATATATCAGTAAATTAAATTAAATACACTCATTATACCTAGTGACCTACTCGACACACAATGTATAGACGTGTAGTAGAACGGTACACACTTGCCTACCTTTTTAATCTTGAAAATAGACTGATTTATAGAAAGTTAATAATCATACAAATTAGCTAATACAAATCTTACGAAATAATATAGAAATAATAATATCTGATTCCATAAGATCAAAAAAGTTAATAAAAAAAATATGGGCTAGGTATATTCTGATGTGGGTTTTAACTTAAGCTTTTTATAGTTAATTATCATTATTGTACAGTTAAGTTAATTTTAATTTTTTTATATATAGATGTGGTCTATAAGTGTCTAGTAATAATGCAGTATGTAGGTACTATAATAATAATTTTAAGTTTTATGTTTACACTGTGCTAAGCAGTTGGTAAATGTTTATACAAACCAAAATACTAGTGGAATTTATCACTCATGAATATTATGACTTGAAAAAATTTTTTTTACTGAGTTAAGTTTATTTTATTTTCTATCTTAACTTTAATTTTAATTTATTTTAGTTAATTACTTTCATTAACTTGCCCACTAAAATATACCGGGAGCTTACTCATGTACTCCAAAAAATATACAGGGGCCCAACTCATGAGCTTCATTTTTCCCTATTATTTTGAAAAGTAATTTGAATTTTTTACTTTTGATCCAATAAAATACAAACTATTAGGTAGCTAAATTAAAATTTCTATCAGTATTCACTCCAAAATTTGAAAATCGAAGAATTTTTATTGCCCCAAAAGATAATAATAGACAAAAACACACATCACTGTAAAATCAATACATGCATAGCTCCGCTCAGAATATAAAAAAAATAAATATGTATATATTTTTTTATGTATAATGTTTCATACAATGTTGCATGATCACAACTTAATTTGAATCACTTATTATTTAAGATAAAAAAAATGCATTATAATATTCAAAGTTGTTCTAAACAAATAATGTAATTTAAATTTTTAGGAAAAAAGGTTACACGTTAAAGTTTTTTATAAAATTAGTGTAATTAAATTCTTTACAATAAAAGAACCTTAAACAAATTATTAAATGTCATCTAGCAAAAATATTAAAACATATAATATCACCTAAAATTGTGATCAAATTCCATAACTACCACCTACACTTATACATATATTATTATTGAAAATTACTATTAAAATATTTTGTAATTAATTGATGTGCTTTAAAATAATATCGGTATATTATAATAATGGAAAATAAAAATAAAAACATTTATAGATTCGAATCTTCAAGGATTGTATTCTTTTACCCTTACTTTTTTATATTCAAACTGATTAACCATTTCAATGTCCTCTAAAACTCTTTATTCCAAAAAGTATTAATAATGCATCCAAAGAAATTTAAATGACAAAATGAATAAACTTTTTTTAGACAAGAAATATTTAAATTAAATAGGATATGAAAGGACTTTTAAAATAAACTCTAAATTTCAGTACTGTTGTTTAAAAGTATTTTATACCTTCTACTATATATTAGGACAAAAGATTTTATCAAACATTTAATCTTAAAGTTTAATTTAGAAACACTATGAAGTAAAATCTTCATAAATATGTAATATTAAATAAGTACCTAACTACCTAAAAAATCTATTAATCTTTTTAGTCTTTATGTATGAGTTATACTGTCGAGTATATTAACAATAGTCACTGAAGAGTTGTCATTCATAAAATCATTTCATATTATCTCTGATTCATATAAAAATCACATTGGGTTAAATTAAAAATTAATTATAACTTCGATATCGAAGTTAATATAAATATAAATTTACTTACCATCATGTGAGTCATACATATAAATTATATTGGTCCACCCATAATATCTAACAGTATCCAATATGGCGCGATGATAATCCGGTCTAAGACTGACCGCATAGTCTAACATCCCTGATGACGGTGACAATACCTGAAATAATCATTATAACAATAATTAACACTGTATATTTAAATTAAATATATATCAGTCGCAATGAGTTTAAAGTATTATTGTACAAACCATGCAGTTTGATGTAGGTATACAGAATGTTCCGTGAGAATTTACCCATAACAATATCTTCTGAAATAATGTAGATATCCTACTCTGTTTCTTTTTTTATAAGACTCGCAGGTCAAGAACTATAAGTTTTTCATATTTTAATTTAATTTAATGTTTTTGTAAAAAAGTTTAAAAAAATTTATTTTTTATTTAATTATTTTCAAAAAAATTTAAGATTTTAAGAGTTTTTTTTTTCAAAAATTTTGACGTTTCAACATTTAATATTCTTTTATATCGTGATTTTTAAAAATTTGTATAGTACACTAAAAGCATTGGCTGGCCTTATACGACCTCACGGCCCATATGTTTGATATTACTTGCACAATGGTATTAAACTATTCACAATTTTTCTCAAAAATTATACTAAAAATCATAAAATTATTGAAAATAAAATGTTGAAATGACAACATTTTTGGAAAAAAACTCTACAACATGACTATATTCAATACTTTGAAAATAATTTAATAAAAAAACTATATTTTTTAACTTTTCTACTAAAACATCGAAATTAAATTAAAATATGAAATAACTTGTAGTCTTTGATCTGCTAGTCTTATAAAAAAAGAAACAGAGTTATGATATCTCCGTAATTTCAGGAGGCATTCCTGTAAATCCTCACGGGACACCCTATCTATTACCTCTCTCTTAATACATGTTCATTAAGATTTGAGTGTATAAGTATTATAATTCCAAAAATGTGTACTATAATTAATGATAATAGGTAATAAAATATTAATAATTTAAATACAGTAGGTTCTCTATCTATTGAAAATGTATGATAAGTACTTAAAATATATATATGCTATATATTTTTATATACATTTTACATAATATTTTCCTCAAATTTCATCTCCGATTTGACAATTTCAGAGAATGTAACTTGTCGGAAATTACTTAGAACCATTTGGAATCTTCAGAAATGACAGGAAATATCAAAAAATATACGACAATTAATTACATACCAACTGATATTAATCATTGCGATAATTAATGATATATATATATCAATTAAACATTTAAATTCTTTGATAAAATACAATCCATAAAGTTTAGTTATAACTTATAAGTCAAAAATTAAGTTAAACTAATCCTATAAATATTAATTTATTATTTTATTTAATTGATCAAAAATTAATAATTACAATATAATAAAAGCTTAACAAAAGTTATGATATGATGTAGTGCATTTGTGCACATAATATTACAAAATCAAATTATGTATGGTAAAATAATTTAATTAAGTTAAATTATTAAATTAAGGTCGAATAATGCATAATTAACTATATAATTTTCACCCCATTATTCTAATATAGATCCATTGAACCCTTACTATAGTTCTAACAGTAGATATTTAATTATTTAAAATACTTTAATAATATTTTTATGTATTATGTAGGTAATCTAGAAATCTATAACCAGTAATTCATATTGGCATTCTGTAACTGTTAAGAAATGAAAAAAAAACAATTGTCTGAAAAAAAAATTTTTTTATATAAAATATAGTTCTCGGACCACTGTTTTTAAACCTCAAATGTTTCCAAATACCAAAATGATAAATACGTAAAAAGTAATAACTATTAACACATTACTGTGTAAGCATTATAAGAAAAAAACTTATAAAAATGAACATTTTATTTTGATGAATTATTGAAAACTCATTAAAAATTACACACAACAATATTCCATACCTAGGAAAACTATTCTCAGGAATTTCTAAAAGTACCATCCCTCATGTATTCTATAAAAATAAGAATATGATATAGTGGCCTATACTATATGCCAATAGGCAATAACGCACTGATATGATAAATTTATACCACTTATTTAAACATATATTAAGTAGAGAGTTAAAACGATTTAATGGAAAAAATATTAAAATTTTAACTGCGTCAGAGTTTTTTTAAATATTGATGAGAATTAAAAAAAAAAACAAAGTTGATTTGTTACAAAATAAAACAATGAGAACAAATTATGGAAATAAAAAAAAACAATTTATGTTCAAATTTAAAATTTAAAATTTTAACTCTCTAAAAATATTTATCAAAAACATTAATAACTAGGTAGTAATATAGCTACAAATTACAATAATATATGATATGTCTTATTTTATTTTTCATGTATGTGAGTAAGTAAGAATCTCATATACTTTTAAAGCAATAAGTAAATAGGTATAATAAACCATTAAAGGTAGATTCTGATTAAAACTGGATCTATTTGGTACTTTTAAGAGGTTAAATATAACAATTAAAAATTATCAGTGCTGTTCAAATACTTACTTCAATATAATTTTTCATTAAAACAAAAATAAAATTATGGAAAAACTTAAATTTTACACAAAACCAATTTAAACATTCACCAAAGAAAAAATATTTTTACCACCGATACTCATAAAAGGCGTAAAACTGTTTTTCGAATTATGCAAAGCATTTACTAATATCACTAACCCAGACAGTTTCAACTGTAAATCAACGTCTTCGCATTTCAAGCTTCAACTTGACACACCTGATGACTACAGAAAAATAATTCATTTTCTAAAAGACAGCGAAGCAAAGTATCACCAATTACAGTCTGACAAAGCATTTCGAGTAAAGATAAATAATCTCTATCCTGTTTCCGAAATCTCAACAGCGGTAGAAAAAATTGGCTATTCTGTCGAACAAGTCACTAATATAATTCATCATCAAACTAAAATATCCCTACACTTGTGCTTTGTAAATCTTTAGATCGAGGAGAACAATAATTATGATACTTTTGATAAACATCCATAATCTAAACGAAAATAAAAGTTGATAAACCGCACAAACCACAGAAAATTCCCCAGTGCTTAATATTCCGTCAATGGTTAGGTTAGGTAAAAGCTATAATTGCATTGAAAATATACTACTAGCTGTGTTAAATGCGATAAAAGTCATCTTTCCACGACCTGTACTAAACCACGCGAGTCTCCCACCATCTACGCATTATACAATGTTATGCAAGTTATAAGGGATGCACTGTCTATAAAGAACTCCAACAATGGCATCGAAATCTTGCCAACTTCAAAAATATACAATATACATATCACATCATCGATAACCTCAGTCCTCAGCATCCTCAAGATGACCAATCCAACCACCAATCAGCCAATCAAACAACTACACGCCACAAACATAAAAGCGTGATCAAACATGTAAAATGTACATGCATCATACATGCTAACTTACGTAGATTGCATGCTTTTAAATGAATTATAATCAATAATTAACCCACTGCCCTCTACTCTAACTTCTGACAACCGTCATCACTAAACATATACAAAATCCAAAAAATTAAAAATAAGTCATACACATCTAATTCCCTCCTCATTCTTCTTTGGAATGCTAAAGTTCTAACGAATTTAAAAACCATTGAAACAAACTACATGTCATTCTTCAATAATAAATCAAATGACGAAAGAAAATCGAAATAGTACTAAGTATTTCTGAAACGCATACCTTGGGGTCAACATCGATCATTGACTTATTTGGTTAATTCAATGTATATTTACGTTGAAGTACCACCAATGAGAAGCCTCATCAATCTGTATTTTCTGACACAATTTTATCTAATTTATCACTTAATATTATTGTTATAATTGACAGAACAAATAGCAGAATGAAGAATTTAAAAAAAAAAAAACAAAAACAAAATTTCAACTAATTTTTTAATTTGTTTTTATGTCTGTGTACACCATTAATTGTAGAAAGAAATAATAATGCTTCAATTTCAAACTTCAGGGGTATAGTTTCCGGTGGAAAATTGAATATACTTGGTGCATTATGGAAGTCAAATTAAGAATTTTCCTGCAGGCAGTTTTCAAAAAAAATCGGGAAAAACTACAAGGATAACCAAAGGAAAACCAGTTTTCAACCAAATCGATTTTTTTATTTAGTTGTAACTGAAAAACAATCATTGTAAATTTGTAATATTTCACAAAATATTTGTATTAGCGTCAATGCGTCATCCATGCACGTTTTAATTTTCAAAATATTCTGACTTGTTTGAGTTATTTATAGACAACTGAAATGTTAGATTTTTCTAAGTATTTTTTTTTTTTTTTTTGAAATGTCGATAATAATAATAAATGTTGAATACCCCAAAAAACATTAAATACAAATTTTTCATAAGTTGTTTTTATTGTAGTTAAAAAAAAAATCATAAATCGTTCGACACAATTTTTTTTATAAGCCTTTAAAATTAGTTTTGAAAATTTGCAAGTAATTTTGTAATTGAAAATTCATAAAATGTTTAGTATTATATACAAAGTTAAAAAATTCAACACAAAATTGTCCATAAGTTTTACATCGAGAAAAAACTCGAGAGTCATAGGTAGTAGGAAAAATCTTTATTAAAATGTAATTTAAAATTTTTACGAAATCGAGTAACGATAACAATTTATAGTCGAACGATTTTAAATATTTGTTATTATTCAAAAAATATAAATCGTAGATCCTTTATTTTTATAAATGTTAATAACATTTTTTTAGTTAAGTCAAAGTTCTTGGAAATTTAATAAAATTTTCCTCGTGAGTCAGTCTTATATTGATTCAAAAATTATAAGAATACATAGGCACAATTTTTTTTTATTAGCGTTTAAAATTAAAATATTTACAACAATTCGTCAAAATCATTATTTACATATCGTACTTCCAAATTATTTTTAATCAAAAATGTATAAACAATTTTGTATAAGTAGCTAAGAATTGAACATTTAATACAAGGTTTTCCTTAAGTTTAGTATATAATAATTATAGAAAACTTGAACGTTGGCCAGTTAAAAAATGTCTAATCTTAAGTTAAAATAACGATTTACTATCAAATAATTTTAGATTTTGTTGTAGATTGGTTAATAAGTAGTTTAAAATTACAAGTCGTAGAAATTTGAAACATACATCAGTTGTTAAATTAAAGTCATTAAAAGATACACCACCTTTTTCACCACCAAGTGAAAACATATCCTAGGCTATCAAATCATCTCCATTCAGAATCGTATTCGTATAAAATGATAATAACTATTGCATTGCAATAAAATGTAACACTTCCCTTTAGCAGGGATGGCAAATAAGTGTCACGCGTGCCAAAGTTGGCACTCATGAGATTTTCGATGGCACTCGAAAAACTTTTATTTGCCCACATACCTATATTTATAGATTTTTTTTTTTAGATTTATAGATTTAAGTAACATAAAAAAAATCGAATAATCAATTGCACATATTAATTATATATATTTCACAATGACTACATTATAATCATTAACTTTTCTTTTATATTTTCCTGTAAAAAATAATAAAAAAAAAATTTAAAATAATTATGGCACGGCTAAATTTTTTTTTGAATTATGTCATAAATTGGCACGTTGTAAAAATCCTATTTGCCATCTCTGCCTTATAGTAACCTACTCTATATCCAGGCCCATTCGATACCTGTCCTATTAGAAGAGCGTTACACACTTGGTCATCCTTTTTATTATTTAGTTTATTAGTTATAATTCAAATAATATTGATTGACTGTAGGAACTTGAAACATATAACTTATATGACCACTTCCTATATATTATTTTCAAAATATGTTGACTCTTTTTAAGCTACTTAAAATGAAATTTATTTTTTTAATGTCAAAAACATTTTTATTGATCAATCTCAAAAAGCTTAAAATGTAATACCAATTTTTTATATGTTTTTCGACATACCTATATTAATAAAATAATTATATCGAAAAGTCAAATTAATATGAGTGTTTGAATAAGTTCAAATTTTCACAACATTGTATATTGCATAATTCAATAACGAATAACCATAGATACCCAGTATAATCTATATTTTATAGTCTGTTATAAACTTTTGAAATTTTCAACTTTTTTAAGATTTCTTTTTAATATCAATAAACATTATTTACTGGGTAAAATGTTTTAAATTTTATTACACGATCCCCCACATAATTTACATTTATATTTGTATCGAAATATTAAAAATACATAAGTACTTATTTTTTTTATATATATATAAGATTCAGATAGGTATTGAAAAAATTCTCAACATCACAATAATTTATAAGTTACGAGTGTTTTATAATAAAAAAAATTATAAAACCTTCAATTTTTACATTATATTACAGCTTATAGGTTGAAAATTTGATTCAATATTCCTCATGAGAAGATTTCCTGGAACCATATTCTAAAATATATTCTATCACAATTTTGTATGATAATATTGTCATATAGTATGGATATGATTAATATGAGTTTATAATATATATGGTATATCATATTATCATGCTTTGGTATACTCTTACAGAACTACATATTATGTTTTTATTAGTGAAAAATAAAAAAAAATGCATTTCACTTTAGATAATTCACATAAATCTTGTAAAAGTAATGTGTAATTTACAATTGTCATGCTGATTTTTTTGAATAAATACTACAAAAAATATCTATTAAGCACCTTACTAATTAGTAAGGACATTATTTCAAGATTGTTATCATCACTTACCAACAATATTAAAAAAATAATAATAATAACCGTTTATTAATAAATAAACAATGTTGTAATTGTTTATTTATAAAAGTTAAAAATGTATAAAGTTAATTTTATATGTTCAAAAAATATTAAAAATACAGGTAAGCTATCGAAATAGCTAAATATTTTACAAAGCATAAAGACTCTTAATTTAATTTTTTAGCTTTACTATAATATAGTAAATAATTGTTTTTCTAATTCAAAAAATATTTTTTTAAGAACTTTAAATTTGTCGCCATTACGTACCTATTAATATTTTCTATACACAATGACATTTTTCAAAATATTTGGACTTATTTTGAGCTATTAATACCATAAACCTATTTACAATTTAAACTATCATAAAAAAAGTATATATTATAAAAGTTGTAACAATGGAGTTTATTCATAAATTAATAAAAATAATATATGATTTACCTAGTTTTATAATAATGATCAAATATTATATAAATATATACTATGATTTTGGCAAACCCACCATTAAAATTTAAAAATATCCTCACATAATTAGACATTACGATCATTAGACAATATACTATACTCTATAGGATCGCACACAATATTCTACCCTCCGGTTAGAAACATGTTTCGTATGCAATATTTTTATTTTTTTTTTGTTTGAATTCAAATTTAATATATAATTTTGTCAATAAGCAAAACATAACTATGTATTTTACATAATTACTTACAAGTTTTTGAATATTTGTGAAAAATTACAAAATAATGTTAAAGAAATTTAATTAGGTAATATTTTATATTTCTTTATATAATTACGTATCTTTAACAATTTTTAAGTAAATCAAACACAAATTTAAATTATTTTTCAAATTTATTCTACTTTGTTTTACATTTCAGACATTCACTGGTATTATAATTTATAGAAACTTAAGGCTTTAGCATCAACATTTTTTTTCTATAACAGAACTTTACAAAAAAAACTATATTTGTATTCAAGTTAAACATTTATCATTTTTAAACCAAGGTTTTTAAATTATAAAAATGTATAACATAAAATAATTATAACTCTATAAGGCTATAATATAGACGATACACCTATTATGTAATTAATAACTAATGGAATCCTTTATGGTTTATTTCCTTACTTGCTCGGGAAACCATGGCGTCACAAATGGCATCTGGAATGTATTGCTATAGGAATGTAATGTATCAAATGAATCTGGGTTGACACTTCCCAACATGGAATAAACACCTCTCGAAAACTGGATACAAACTGAAAAAACAACAAAATAAGAAATAAATGAAACATCAGGTCAAAGGGTAAAGACAAGTGAAAAAGTTTAATAAATTGTTTTAAGCAAGCTTATACATATTACATGATTCTTGTTAGGACGATGGGCAATTACCTATACAATCGATATAATTTTCTATTTATCAACTACTATAAAATATTATAGTCGATATTAGCACTACTTTAGAGTATTATAAGAAATATTTTAATTATTTTATAAGACACAATACTTCGTAATAATCTCTTTAATATATTGTTTTAATTTTAATTTTTTTACAAATCTGATTATTTTTACTAATTATTAAATATGTTGCTCATATTTCAAGCACCAAAAACAATTCTATCGCAAAAAACACGCACGTGACATTACTTTGTCATGAAAGAATTATGCAGTCAACTCAGTTCTATCATACATACGTAAAGCACACACACAAATTCGCCTTCGATAACGATTTTGGAAACACCATATTACCTATTTGTACCATGACGTATAATATAAGCCCTTTATTAAATAATTAAGAACATTATGGGTTTTTTTTCATACCATAAACATTAAACATAGATCATTAGGTATTTTAATTTAGGAATGTAGAAATATGAATTCTATAGTATATTCAACGAGAAGTTATAATCTTTTATTTATACTTTCAGAGCTTAGATTTTGATATATTTTTTGGATCTTGGGTTTAACTTGACTGACCATCATTTATATTAAACCTCTTATAATTTGGTATTTTTCATATTTTTATTATTTAAAATTGCATGCATTAATTTTGTATACTAGGTACCTACTCAGCTTCTACGTATCTAAGAATTTTTTTTTATTACCTATATTTAACACCTAGATATATCTAAGTTTATTAAAAATTTTAATTTTTTTTTTTATATGAACATGAAAATATTTCTCGTTTTAATAAGAATTGATTTATTTGTGATGAGTTTATTAAAACTTAAATTTTTTTTAGAATTTTAAATATACTATATCGATGTTTTATATTAAAGTTAAGTTAATATAGAAAGCCTTACCATAGGCGTCTTTATTAACTATTGTGTGTAGAAAAATATAATCATCGACAATTAAAAATTCCTACTGTATTTTTACATACTAAAAGGTCATATTTTATTGTTAATTACCTATAATAATATTTAATTTTTGTTTTTGCATTAAGTGCGCTTTAAAATATGAGATGGCTAATTTATGCAAATATTTTAAATGTTGAATTATTAACTTTCATTAGGCACTCAAATAATTAAACAAGGTTTAAAGTTTTGATATGGGACGATTTGATGAATACATATAGGCGGTATTCGTAGACAGATGTTGGGTATGCATAAGAGTTGAGGATAACGATGGCAAGACATTCAATATAGGTATACTATCATAATAATAATACTAATTAATAATGCAATATTTTCATTATATCGTAATGTGTTTATATACCTACACAGTAAATGTTACGACCACCCACCGCATATTATAAGCTATTTTTAACACATCTTAAAATATTTTATGTACCACTTGTCTCAGTTCTAAATGTATTACATTTTTTAAATTTTAAACTTGAATAGGTATTGATATTTTTATAAATTTTATCACGAACTACAAATATTACATTGTTTACTGTTTTTTCTTTTTCTCTCGATATCTTCATTTATAGTAGGTACCCAGGGTTGGGCAAAATACTAAAAAAAAAGTATCATGATACATAATACATGATACATGCATTTAGTGTATCTAGATACAAGATACAAGATACATGTAT
>VUJU01002178.1:0-22218 GCA_009835225.1 Aphis craccivora | reverse complement strand
TTTGATACATCAGATACATGATACTTTTATACAATTGAATTTTATTAATTATTAAATGTAACTTACACAATACACTATACTGTCCTTACTTTATACTCTATAGTAGTATTATGTATATTACACATAATACACATAATACAATAATAAATACGATATATGTAATCACTATACATGTACAACAAAATTAATAAATTATATCTTAAATTTTACTTATATACCTATAGTTATAATTGGTTATGTACTTATGATAAAAAATAAATATATAAATTATTTAGATTATAGTCTTATGAACTTATGGTTAGTTTTTAAATTAAATGTTACATTTATTTACAAAATCTTGATTACCTTTAAGAAAAATTAATTTTTCAAACGACCTATATTTGTCATCGACCGACACTCACACACACGCATACACTCATTTAAGTTTGGTGCTTATCTGTGTGATTGTAATCTATAGATAGGTATAATACGGCCAATCGCCTTTATTTAATTTTAGGTTTTCAATTTATCTTACCAGTCAATATAACATTGTACAGTACATGTTTTATTTATTTATGTAATGAAGGTTCTGCAAATCGAATTCAGATTTCTTGGTACTATTCACTACAAATATATACAATAATAGTATCTTGTATCTTTTGATCAAAAAAAGATACAAGATACTTACAAAGAATGTATCATGATACATGACACTTGATACTTGAAAATTGTGTATCACGATACAAGATACAAGATACAATTGTATCTTTGATACGTATCTCTGATACATGTATCTTTGATACTGCCCAACCCTGCAGGTACCCTATAACATAGATTCCTTACTACTTCATGAGAATTAAATCAGTATGGATAGGTATCAATATTAACTGTCAATAATAAATGTATAATGTGATACCGCAATGCACGTAAGAGCCTAACGCACTATGCACGAGTCACTCTTGGCTGAGACAGAGTAAACTACCTACCTACTATATTATTAGGTATATTTAAGCATTTCAAACTATCATCTATAGTCTATACTATACCTACTCATATTATCTTAAACGGCACTATCACTTATGTTATATTGAACAATACATTGTAACTTTACATGTTTAAAAGAGAATAAAATTACGTAAAAATTTTACTTGCTTCTATATAAAATGATCTAGACTCGACACCTCCAACGAAAAGGGTTGTAAATCACTTTTCACACATTTTCATGAGAAACAATATAAATTATACAATCTATATAAATAAAATACGTTACATTATATAACAAAACATAATATACATATATACTATATACTTACTTTTCTATGATACAATATACGCATCATGGTACGTTATAAATTTCGTCGTAACTCCAAAATACGAGTACCTATTATACGACTTTAATACTTTATTTGTCGGAAACCATAATTGGGGAGATTCTAAAATATAAGTTTAAAATCTCTTTGGAATAGCTAGAGATACGACTATTTCCTTGCCTCTTGGTCGATAAAGAAAAAATATTCTATCAGAATATAATCGTAACTCAAAAACGTCAAAAATGGAGTTACGACCGTTTTCGTTGGAGGTGTTGAAGTAATGGTAATATCATTATAGAATAGTCAGTTCTATCTTCAAATACAGACTAGCCGACTAGGTACGGTAATATATTTCCCGATATCGGTACATAGCTGGTGTTTATGTTATATTAACTTTGTCAAGTTGGATTTTTGATACGTTAACTTAAAAAAAATAATAATACTACTCTTAGAGAGTGTCAACGCTGACCCCTAGGTCCTAATTATCCCTAATAGAATTAGAAATAGAATTCACTTGCAAAACGCATTAGAGTGGGACACGGTGTCGCTGTAACCCATAATAATATGTGGTAGTCGCGATAACGCACAAGTACCGAAATAAATTATTGTAAAACACAAAATCAAATCGGTTATTTTAATAAAAATAAATAGTAAAATGTAATCACATTAAACATAACTGATTACAATATTACCACAGATTAAATAAAACTAATTAAACTTATTTAATCTGTGGTTTTATTTAATCTGTGATATTACATTAATGTACCGTGTAAATTATTATATTATTATTAATAATATTCAATATGTACGATGCGGGCGCCAAAACCAACATCAAATATTCAAATATCAATAATATACCTAATAATAATATTTTATAATGAGTCACGTGACATAATCCAATAACCCAACATGAAAGCTTTCCGGGGAATAGTGGTCACACTGTTCAAAAACTTGTCCGTGTTCTGCATGTACAGTGTTTATATCTTATAAATATAATAATAATTATTTTTATTTTATTATATTATATCCATGCAAGTTGCAGTTTGCTGTATTGAAACGAACGCTGACCATCTATGCACGAGGCTCAATGAGTAATATTACTGCGGCACTGTCATAAGGCGTCACGACTCGATTCCTAAAATTTACCTAACAATTCAATATTCATCTTTCAGTTTTCTTCAGTAGAGAATAGAGATACAACTCTTCCGCTCAATAACGTTCGTCTTCACTGGTTTCGTAACTGTTGCACGGTTCGTTTTTAATAACAATAATATCAAGGTAAGTAAGTGACCGTTAAAGTGGCGGCTGTACGCGTGTTCGTGTGTGAACCATAGTTTTATAGGGGTATCCATATTAATAATTATAACATAATTATATCCGTGATCTAAGTACGCGTACTGACGCCCCAGAATTTCCGAAAGTTAAATTGGTTGTTTTAACGATATTATTTTATTGTAAATGGAAGTACAACATACCTAATAAACATGCGAAATGCCGAACTACGTAATTTTAATACGACCCGTTGTTTTCTTTTGGGGAGTGGGCGTAATGCTTAACATAATGAGACTTTATTTTGATTTTTATTCGATGAATTTGTAGTTTTTATCATATCACTGTTATGATGTGCCTATTAATAATAGCTGTCGTATCTTATGTTATAGATTTTTAGTTATCGAAAACGAAAAAATGATCAAAGAACCGATATAAACTTTTTTTTTTTTATTAGAGAATTATTTTAGATTGTTCAGTAGGTACCTAGATAGTAGGTTCACACTCAAATTGCTAGTATTTACCTACCCACTTAGAAAGTACATATAAGTGTTTTTTTGTGTAGATACTTATCTCATGTTTGAATTGGTTTGATTAATCAATACTATATTATGTTGACCACATTTTGATTTAGTATTAGAAAATAGTAAAATATTTTTTTGGTGGTTGTAGATTGACAATAAAATGAAAATACATTTATTAAGATAACCTAATTAAATAAAACACTAAAACAATATTAAACCTTGCACATAACCTTCATAATTATTGATGTGATTATAGATATGTAATTAAATATAACATGTCCAAGCTATAGAAAATTATAGTAGGTAGGCATAAATTCTAACATTATCTTATAATCCCATAAATTAAATATATTATTTATTTATGTAATACCTACTTATTTACTCAGGATTATTTCAGAGTTCAGAGATTCAAACATGATAACCGCCCACTTAATTTATTTAATATTTTAATCCGTTAGGTACTTTTAAAAATAAAATAATAGCCACTTTGAGTAGATATCTTCTTATTAATTAATATGAAAACAGTGGATACAAATATGAGATCCATATTATCATCCTTGGTAAACAATACCTAGGTCTATCAAAGATTTTTTCTTATGTTTAAAAGAAAATGTTGTTAAAAATATTAAAATATTTGTTATATTCTTGTTTATGAAATTCTAAAGCATGTTAGTACAAAGTTTAATAATGTTAATTTCAAATGAGTTGTTATGAAGTCTGTTGATTTTATGTCAGTTACTGTGTTTTATTTTAATACTATGATTTCTCCTCAGATTTATCTTTTAAAATGTCTCATAGTTAATCTCTTAATTTTATTGGTAGGTAATGAAATAATAATAATAATATTAACATTAATAATAAAGTATCATTTCTGAATGCTCAATTAAAAACATAACATATTATTTATATTTATTTGTTTTTTTTTATTATTTAATATTTATACACAGTAGGTAAAAATTGTTTATAATTCAAGAAATCTGAAAAATAGATCTTAATAGTTAATAGCTATTAATCAATACCAATTGAAATAAACTACTGGTCAATACCTACTACCTATACTTTGTCCAGCAAAATAACACACCGTGTCCCTTTAAAAATTGGTTCTATTTATTTCCATGTGACATTCTATCATAGAAGAATTTGCGTGATCTTTTGCTGGAAACAGACTACTTATATACATTTTATTATATAAATTAAAAAATATCAACTCTAATTATGTATATTATTAAACTATAAAACCTATCTTAATTGCATTATTATTTATTACATATTAAAAAAAACTATTATTTTAGTTTGTAACATTTGTTTTAATAATTGTGTTATATTTTTTTTCTTCTTTACCAAATTTTGTTTTTGATTTTATATTATTAATAGCTAGGTACCTATATAATATTATAAATTAATACTCATACTATTAATATTTTACCGTACTTTGATTTCCATGTCATAATTCTTCCATAATATTGTCCATTTATTGTGTGTTTATTATAAATAAATAAAAAAAAACTATAGTTACTGCATGATAAAAATTTTAAGTTTGAGATCTAATTTTAGGTCATTAACCCTGGTATTACCACTATTTACTATACTTGTCAAATAGTTTTTACAGTATTATATTATTATTGAATCATAATATATAAGTTTTATATAATATATACCTAATAATTTATATGGATATATAAAAATGTAAACATAATACCTATATGCTAAATTTGTTTTCTTTTTCTAGATGTCAAGTTTTGATAAGAATGAAAGTTGGATACATAACCATAAAGATAATAGTAATATCAGTATAAACATCAAACAACACATTAAACACGGTCATCATAGAGCAAAGTACACTTTTTCTGATGATCCTGTAAGTATAAAACTACAACAAATTCTAAATTGCCAAAACTTGCATTAAAATAAGTGTTTGTTTTACGTGAATACCTAAATCGTTTTAAGCATTTGTAGAAACTCAAGTGTTTAACTAAAAATATATTATGAACAATGTGTATACTTATAAAATATAAATTTTATAAGTTTATCTATTATGATTTTGCCAGTCTTAAAATGTATTAGTATAAATTTAAGATAAACTTATCAGATAGTAAGCATAACTACACGTTATAATTATAACACAATATATATTATAGCGTGATGATTTATTACTGTTTATTATAGATCATGGGTGGCTACTAACTTTGGGAGCCGCAAATTTATAAAGTTAATTCTAGGTGAGACACATTGTAAAGCAATGTTGATAAAATAAAGATAAATTTTTCATTTTAAATCTAATGAAGGAATGTTTATTTACATTTAATTTTAGTCTAAGTTTGGTTAAGAGCCGCACAAAATTGATTTAAGAGCCGCACGCAATCCTCATTGTGGCCACCCCTATTATAGAATATTATTATTAAACCACCTATTATTTTTTTTATAGTAATAACAGTATGGGAATTGAATACAATATAATTATTACATCTACTTAATTTGTTTGTATAATATCTAATTTAAAGATAAATTTGTCATTTATAATCCTATACCTTCATAATAAGTAGGTAGTTAATATATCATTCAAATTATAATTTGATTAACTAGAATTTGAACCAATATTAAATTCTTGAGAAAAAAAATATTAATTTTACTTTCAGACTGATATTATTGATCTGAATATCCAAAAATATAATGGTTTTGATCATATACAAGCTCTACATGACTATTTGGAAAAAATGAATTTAGGGAAAGTTGAATTTACTGTTTTTAAATGTAAATCAAAATCAAATATACCTGCTCATTATGCCAATATTAAGGTAATTTAATGTAGTTATTTATTACTATGCTTATTTTGTAGAAATATAAATTTATACAGGAAACTTCCTTATAATAAATTCTTCTGGGAAAAAAATTGTATTATATTAGAGAATTTTGTTGTTTGGAAGTTTCATTGTATTACAATATAGTTTAAACACTGTTTTTATAGTAAAAATTATATTTTTTAAATATTTTGTTTCTCCTTTAGTATTTAATATCTATTTATTAAATTGTTTAATAAATATATAATGTATTGTATTCTATGACAATACTTTTCATGATTAAAATTATTATTGACATATTTTAATGAAAATAATATAATGTATTTCTTTATTAACATTTTGTATTTATAAATAATTTAGTACTTAAATAAAATAATATAACATAGAACCTATTTAACGAGCTATTTAATTATATTAAATTTACTTAATAACATTTTATAATATTTGATTATGTATTTATTTATCATATTACAATTTTTTTTATTATCTGACCTGTTGATGTTTTAAACTAGAACCGTAGTTTGGTTCCCTATTTTGTAAAATATTTATTAAGTGTCCATAATTAATTTATAAGTGTTTGATATATTTAATTCATCATTTTATTTTTTATAGGTTTTAATGTTTATTCATTATTTCAAATTTTGTTAAATTACTTAAAAAAGTTAAGCTTTGGATACATTTTTTATTAATTAATATTGAAAACAATAATAATGATTGTGAATTTATTATTGATTTTTTTTTAAAATTAATTTTACATTTGTAATTTAAATGGATGTTACTTATACTTTATTTTGAAAGTAATAATTTTTTAAATTTTAGCTAGGTAATGTGTCTGTTGCTAGTTCATTCCCAGAAAAATATTCCCTTCCTGAAGTTGCTCAACAGGTAGCTGCACGTAATGCATTATATGTACTAAAGAAGACTCATAGTTATAAAAATATTCCAATCACTCAAGATATATCTATTGTTGCCGAAAGATTGGAAAAGGTTTGATTTTTTTATTTGCAATTGAATTATTTGTTTTAATTGTTGTAATTTTCAGGAATTACAAAAAAATTATGCTGGACTTTTCTGTGATAAAGTAGAAAATATTTATAAAGAAGTGTATAGTGAACAATTACCTTCAAATTGGTTGGATTTACTTAGTCGATTAACAACAAATATTATAATTGAAGATTTACCTAATCAGAATAAATCCATTTTATACTACGATGCTTCTCCTGTATGTACCATAAAAATTACCATTAAAGTTCTTAATTTTGTACATTTTTTATTGAATTTTTTAAGGCTGATAAAAAAAAACATAAAGAGTTTTTGGATACTTCTTTGACGGAATCTTCCGAGAACTTACTTGTTATGAAATTGGTTGATAAAACTGAAAGAACTGTAACTGTGGCTAGTGTAGATAGTAATTACACATTTTGGGTTCTTTTTGTTCATGACAGAATTAATGTAATTATAAATTATTTTATTTTATAACATAATATTAAGGTACCTATAATATAATCATTTTTATAGGACGAATATGACACTTTATTTAAATTAATGAACATGCCAAGTGAATCAAAACATTTTATTAAAATGTTTAGCATTGAGGTTTCTGATGTGTACGCAGTTCAAATACAAGAAGAATGGTATAGGTTTAAAGTCAGTAAAATTGAAGATGATAGTGTTATTGGCATTTTTATTGATTTGGGTATGGAGTGGTGTGTTGCTAAGAATAATGTTATGTTTTTGCCTCCTAAATTTTTAAAAGTATCTTCACAAGTAAGTTCTTAAAATGTTGTTAGTAACCTATTATTCAAAATTAATAATGTATTATTATGTTTTCAGGCTATAAAATGTGCTTTAACATCACTGTTTTTCGCACCTTATTTTCAAGTTGCTCAAGAATTGTTTCATAAAATATTATTTGGAAAAGAATTTACTTTAGTTCCAGATAATATTGAATGTGATGTTCCATTGGTCACATTATATGATGGAAAGTGTAACATGAATGATCTAATTAGGAAAGCCATTATTGAAAAAACCAATTTTAATAAAGTATTATAACATTTTACTAATATATTTCATATAAATTAAAAGGTCTAAAAACAACATATATCTTAACATAAAAAAACTGGTTAATATGTATTTCAAAGAATCAAAAAAATAAGTAGTTTTTAGTAATTGATAGTAAAATCTAGTTACTACCAATGTATGTACTAACTAAAATTACCTCTAAAATGTAAACCATAAAAAGAAAAATCTTGGATCATAATGTTAAAATGTAATTAAAAAATGGCATATTTTTAATTAAAAAAAAATTGTTTGAACTGATATTTTACCAATAGACATTAGAAAATTATATGGCAATTTATTTCCAATTATAAGTAATTAAATGTATACATTGGTATATAGCTATACACCTAATTTATAAGAATGTTTTAACTTAAATTTTAATGTTATGATATTGTAGACAAGATAATTAGTAGAATTTGTCATGTTTATTCTGTTGGATTGAAAAAAAACTAATTTCAATTTTATAAATGTCATATTATGTATCACATACATTACAATTGTTTACTACTGCTGCAATAATAATGCATTTTTATAACTTCATTACAACAAAATACAAACAATTTTAATTATGAACTTTATCACAAAGAAAAAGAAAAATGTATAACTAATTTATTATTATGACTTAAATATTACGCAATTTATTTCTGTTTTATTTAAAAAAAAAAAAAATTATAGACTGCATTTTTAATACAAAACTTAATATACAATTTGTTTTTTTTTATATATATAAAACTATTATATTTATAGTATTATGTATATGATGATTTGTTGAAATATTCAATATATTTTTATTTTATAATTTATTTGTAAGATATTCGTTCCTTAAAATATTTCTCTTCTAACTTATTTAATTGGTACATCAATAATTGTTATAGGATAGAGATGATAAGTTCTTCTATAGAATTACATTATTATTACATTTTTATAAATTTATAATATTTTTAATCAATGATTTATAAAAATACTATTAATTTATTTTTTATAAATAATTTTTAGATTAATGGAAAATGTGAAAAAGCTAGTCTTGCTTATGTTGGTGATGGCTACTTATATTTACATTCGCCAAATGATACATTAACAATTTTGGAATCTATATTGGATTCAATATCAGCTTCTCGGCCTCTTGACACTCTGTATTCTAAAAACAGTATTTCGCCTCATAAATTATATCTTGTTAAATGCCCAGAACTTAAATTGTGGAGCAGAGCAATAGTCCATGATTTTATATTTACTGATCAAAAAGTAAGTTCTTATTGTATATGATGATTTGATATGCAATTATATATTTCTCTGTCTATAGTTCAAAGTATACTTCATTGATTATGGTAACTATGGATTTATTGATCAAGATAAATTTATTGATTTGAAGTCATTTGATTTATTGTTGTCTGCAATTGGTCCTCAGGTAATTTGTCTTATTTTATAATTTAAGAAATTTATGTTATGTGATCTTGAAAAATACCATTATGATTTTATAGGCTTTAAAAGTGTCTTTTCATTTATTTCCACCTGAGAATCTTAAAGATCAATCTCGATCTAAAGCGTTATATGAAATGCTCATTGATAAATCTTTGGATATAAACGTTATTTCGACTACTAGCGATGGTATTCAAGTAGTTGAAATATTTGATGCTGATGATCAAAGTGCAAATCGATTGTCTTTTAATACCCAATTATATCAAAGGTAAATTTAATATATGTATTATTATTATTATTAAAAATAGTAGGTATTTAATGAGAAAATATTGTTAATATTTTATAGATTACAAAACTGACACTTATAATGTATAACTATTATTAACTAGTCTAACAGATAATCTTTAACCTTACAGTTCCATAATCATTTTTTTTCTTTTATAGTTTTCATATTTGTTGCATTAATTTTTACATTAATTAATTCAATTTTTTTTTTTTTAGTGTTTAGCTCAACTGTTAAAGCAATATTTTTACGGAATTCAAATGTCAGACTTACTCATAACTCATAAGTGAAGTATTTATTAATTTGTCATATAAATATTATATTATTTAAAAGTCACCATAGATTATAAGTTTTTTTATGTTAATATTTAAAATTTTTCTTCATTTTATATAAAAATTTTAAAAAGTGTAAAATTGAATACAAATATTAAACAACCCTAATTTATGCAGAATAATTGGCTTTATATTTATTTTTATTATACTTTTTTAATTAAGCTCTAACATTTGTGTTATTAACTTAATTTGGTTGGTGGTACATTTAGGTGGATGGGTATATCTACTCAATTGCAAAATTTTGAAGTCCAGAAAATTATATGTTTATCTATGACCTATGTAGTGATAAGATATATTTATAAGTGGCTGAATTTTTGAATTAGGTTTTGACAAAATCATAGCATTTTTTTTTTTTTTACCATAATAAAAAATGTTCTCGACTACCAAAGATCACTGGCGGTAATCATTAAATTTATTATAGTAATATGTTTTACGTGTTTATTTCGATTGTTTGTAGTCCTTTTAACTTAAAACTTATAAGTGAATTTTAACGTATAGTAAAATTCCGTAAATATCGGGTTCGGGTTTAAAAGCATGTAGTTAATTAAATAAATTCATCTAAATAATTAAAATTTTCATTTTCATTGTGCATAGAAAATAGTATAAAAATATACCTAATCACATAAAATTCAACCTAATATTTGCTCCATGACGCATTATGAGTAAATGTATCACCAAATTTTATGAATGTAGAAAAAATATTGCATGTGCGTTGCGTGTTCAATTGTAAAAATATAGTGTACGTAGTAGGTATATCACATTTATACGACAAAAGATCAAGCCAGAAAAAAATTAAATCGGCTTTGCCAAGTAGGAAACTAGGAAAAATGATTACTCTTAAAAGAAATGGTCATACATGACACTTGTTATAGAGAGGGAAGTATAAGTGTTTAGTAACTGTTGTAGGTCATAGAAAAGTGCTTATACAGGGGAATCTGAGTAAGTGTGGTTGCGAAGCTTCATGATTAGCTAGAACGGTTTGTGAGTAGGGGGGCTGCGGAAAAAGAATATTAAAAAAAAATATTATTCATAAAGGTTTTTTATTTAAATTACTAATCCTTCGTTCTTTTGCAGGCTGCGCCACTGATCCGCGCACGTGGATAGAGCAGGATTTACCCTACTCATTTAAAGGCTAATATCTCGTTGTTAATTGAATTCACCGTTGGCCGTAACTACTGGTGTTCCACCACACTATCTGTATTTAATTAAACGTGCTGTATTTATGTGTGTGTGTGTGTATGTATATATATACAAAAAGTATATACATTATCCATAGTATAATATGTGTTATCGGTTCATCTTGGGGATGCTACGGGTTGAGTTTTTATTACGCATCAAAAAGAAAAGGAAATCCTTCACATAAATGTAGATTAGGTCGAAAACAACGGCTGCTGTGTTATCGTCACTAATCTTCGTGTGCAGGCTTGGTCGGGTGCAATTATTTTCCTTCTTCGCTCCACTTCTGAACCTACTATGTATTCTGCATGCGGTGTGTGACACTGTGTGTATTTCAGTATTTCTGTATATATTACTACAACACGAAGTTGGTGTACAATTTGTGATAGAAACTGCGTTAAAACTTATTTCAGACGAAAGGAACTAAAATTATAGTAATTATAAATTAAGTAATAATACGACATAATATACCTAATGCGTGTGGTATTGAACTATTTGAACGCACGGTGGTTTTATAGAAGAATAAAATATAAGAATATATATTTTTATATTTATATAAAAAGGCACAGTGGACTATTATTGAAAAGTCAAACAACACTAATTTGTTTCATCCACCTATAGACGATATTATTAGTATTTACCTATATTATTATAATTAAATATATTGACAGGCGTAAATTAATTATGGACTATGATGAGCTCATAGTAAGTTTTACTTAATTTGATCACATACAAGCAATATCAATATTCAACTGATTATAGTTCATAATATACAACAACATATTTTATTCAATTATCTTTTGTTATTATCCTTACAACAGTTAAAACTTATAAGATGTCAGTAAATTTAATAAAAATGAATAATGCATAAAATTAAAAAAAAAAGAATAAAGACTAATATTGTATGAATCACTAGCATAGATTAAATTTACAATATTATTACTAAATATGTAAATACACTAACACGACGAAGACGTTATTCGAACATTTGTATTTTCTTTAAAGACTTGGACCAATCAAATAAATTAAAAATCTAAATTCAAGATCTTGCCGTTGTAAGTATTTCTTCGTTGAAAAGTTGTCTTTCCCACCACTTTTAAAAAATATATATAATATGCATAATGACAATAGCAGCAGGCCCGGCACCAATGCACAGCCAACAGCACGTAACTACTAACTTATATAAGTCTGTGACAGTCGCAACTCGCACTGATTTGACGACACAGCGAATAAATAAATTAATATTTTTAATCAAGTTAAATATTTTTATTCAATTTTAATAAAATGATAAAAACTGAAATTACTTATACGATGTTATCGAACTTGTTTTATTCCAGATAAGTATCTAATTCATCTGTCAATATTTGTTGAATCAATATGAACTTGACAGTTGACATTCGATATTTCGATGCTGTTCAAACTTAAAAAATAGAGGCTTATAAAAAAATGAACGTCCACATTTATACACTGTTACGTATTACATATTATGGAATTGCATGTACCATGTGCCTGTTAGTTTATTTTCAATTTTTAGAAAACATGCGATACACTTATAAATTATAATGGAACACTGCAGTGGTGGACGATGGTATAGATATAAGTTTCCGTAATCTATATGATGAGCATCGAATACATAAGATAAACTACTCCCATAACGAATATTAACAAAAAATCTTCGCAAGCTTTGAAATGGTTCGCCCGCGTGTACACCATCACACACTTATGAATGTTTTATTAGGTATTTTTTTTTATTATTGTAGTAGGTATACAAGTACAATAATGCAATAATAATATTATAATATTAACAAATAGGACGCCGCGACGGGCACCTACGCACGTCACTCCGCACTTACCATGTGTATAACACTGGAGACGACTGTGCTGGAGTGTGGAATCTCCGAGCGTATATTATTATTGTAACGACCGCTGCGTGCATTGTGCAGGTCTCGTCGTGTATTTTTGGCTTAAGTCAATTCTACGTACAGATGCGCAATGCGTGTATGTATGCAAATGATTCGGATTAAAATTCAAACCTCGATTCCCGGAGTCATTTAAGTTTGGGCCCGGTGGCTTGCCCCGTCCCCCTTCCGACTCGTTGTTGGTGCGTCTCGCCGGATTCGAAAACGAAAGATTCACAGCCTCAAAGTCATTATTACGCGGTAAAGTTGCAACGACACTGGTGACGACGAGGGTAGAGGGGGCTGTTGGGTGGCGCAGGGTTGTTGGGTTGACGCATGGGTTAGGGGAGTGAACTCGGCGGTATTAAACCGAAGTGTCGCGTGCTATTGCGGGTATTATAGGTAGGGGAGAAGGATACCGTTTAAAACCGTCTCGTGTATTTTCGTACCCACTCCTATATAGGTATATATATATATATAATATTATTATGTACATATACGTATATATATTTATTATTATATAGCTGCTATGCCGGCGGTCCTCCTCACCGGTTCGTCGAGTTTCGCGCCACCGCTGATATTCGCTCGATGAATATTAATTTCGCGGTGTTAATTCGCCTCGCCGTTTGTATGGCTTTTGTTTTCCACGGCGGCGAAGAATCGTTTACACGTATATAGTATATATATATATATGTGTGTATTGTGTACATAATATTATTATATACCTATTGCGGCCGCGTTAAAAACGTGATCGCTGTTAAGTCAGCGGCGAGGGTTTTTCGAATTTGAATAAAACGATTGCCTCTCGCGCGTCTTGTATAATAAAATATTATTATACGCATTTGTGTCCATTTTCTTCTATCCTCGCCATCATCGTCCCCCCGTCGTCGTCTCACGTCTGTCATTGTAATTCCCGGCGGCGGCGTCGTCGGTTTTTTTTTCGGCACAATATATAAATAACATCCGCCCGGCAGATGCCGCGCTTAGGTAATCTTGAGCGACAGACCGCCGCAACCCGCAGTCGTTTCGAAAATTCGAACCAGTAATCAGTATAATATTTTACTACATTATTATGTAAACGTTACGCTGTTACTCTCGCGAGATATTATTAGAAATATTGTTGTTTTTCCACTTTTTTTCCGCCAAATTTGTCTCGCGTCCACCGACTACGGAATAATAGGGCTATAAGATATAATAATACTATTTTACAACCTATTAATAACTATCTGGGCCACTTGTGTATATTAATATATTATAAACAGTAGGGAATTCCATAAATGTTCCAACAAGAAGTCATAGGTAATTATTCCTATAATACATGAGAGTACAATATTGTCTCACATTATATTAAACTATTATACATCAAAATAATAATAATAATTGTCGATTTATAATAATATTATTAACACAATAATACAATTTCTACTAGCCGATCATCCTCTACTCGTTGGTCAGATTATAGATCTATATTATATACTAGTATACCGTATACCTATATATAATATTATTAATTTTTTTTTATTTATATATTTATAATAATATTTAGTATACGTTATCGTATTTTTGGCAACAAAATATTACAACCTAAGTGGAGACTGGAGAAGTGGCTAAAGACTCGCCTCCAAACACAAAATAATATGTTTCATGCTTCTTTCATTTTACGGTAGCAACGTGTGGGTACTAACTATTAATCATGGTTGTAATATACAGGTTATTGCATAATGCATATCGACAAAAATTGTTATCATCAGATACAAAATGGCTGCGTAAAGGGATATCACAAATTACAATAATCTTGTGTATTTCAACCATGGTACTAATTATAATAATTGAATTGGGTATTCGTGTTTTTTTTTTTTTTTATTAAAATTTAAAAAAAATACTGTTTGGTCAATACCCATATACCCTATAAAATAATAGAAATAAGAAAAACTAATGATATCATGAATGCAATACTAATAAACTAATATACTATTATAATCAAAAATGTACAGGTAATATATTTATGCGATATATATCCGTCTAAAAAAAAAAAAATGATCCTTTCGCAGATCTGGGCACTCTGGATCCGAGTTCAAGCCGAGAACGGTACTTGAAAAGTATTTCCTAGGACTTTCTAAAAAAATAATGCGTTTTACATTTAAATCCAAGCCTTAATGTTAAGGATAACATTCGAAACTTGTCATCTTTAACGAATTATTTATTTTTTATTACGTTTTTGCTTTTTTACCTTTGTCGCCGCACCCGTGTTTTATATTCGTAGTGTAGTTGGTTATTATTTTTCAAAGCGTGTTCCGTTCTCGAAAACGGTGTATGCATATTATCATAATTTATATTCCAAACCTATTCTATATTGTATTGCGTTTCGACAATCGCCGCATTTTTTAAAAATTTGTTTTCAATTACTATATTTTTTCCACATTCACTATATTATTATACAACAATAACATATATATATAACATATTTACATTATATATATTTATATTGCAATACTATTTAATATTTATTAAACTGTATTAACACTGTTAACTATTTTTATTTCTGGATGCTTAATAGTTAATAATACTAACATTGTATAAGAATATTGAATACGTATTGAAAAATATGTATTTAGCTTTAGCAATACGGCCAATATGTGGCATAAGAATAATAAATGGGGAAATAATATTTAAACTTCAATGCATATCCACAGAACATTATACATCGCACTCCCACTTGCAGATATCAGCTACTGCCTACTATGAAACCGGCCACTGTATATTATATTATTATTTATTAATAATAATTTATTATATTCGAAAAAGTAAACAAATTTATATTTATATTTTTGAATTTCTCAATTTGTTTGAATATCATTTATTTTAATGGATATTGGATGGCTAATGTAATATAGATGATAGATCTGACTAGTGTGATGTGTTGAAACGTATTACCTATGTTAAATTAAGTGGAATGTAAATAGAATATTTTTAAGTTGTTCATTATAAGCAATAATTGACAAATATAACTATATAAGTAGTAAGTACTAATAATATACATATTATAATATGTTAACTAGTTAACTGTTATAAGATAAATGCTAACATAGGTAAATTATGCTAACCATTTTTTATTCATTGTAAATAATTAGACACTAAGTTTAGGACATTAACCTGAGGAAATAACATCAATTATTATAGGAATTCCTGTATAAATCAAATTAAACGGTCATATTGTTATCTATAAAACCATTACCTATTGACAATGATTATACTTATCTTGATTATCAGTAACACATAATATATTATGTATCTAATGTATAGTATTGTATAACTATAATCAGGACCGGATTTAGGGGGGGGGCATGGGACCCAGATCCCGATGCCCCCACAAGATTCAATTAATAAGAGGCCCCATAAAATAATTAGCCTATATTTTAATTTTTCTAGTAATTTGCAAAAAAAAAAAAACATTTAATTTTTTTTTAAGTTTGACAAGTGGTGCTATTAGTGTGTGATTAAACGAATCACCAGATTGAGATTGGAAATTTTCTACCATTACTATACTTAATTAAAAATAAAATTACTCAACCAGTGTTGAGTGATGTGTCCTGAATCAAAAATAGCAGAACAAGCCAAAAATGTGTTTCATGATACGTAGAACTTAAATTAAAAAATTTATTTTGGTTTTTTTTACATATTTTGTGATTTTTTTATTTGTAGTGGTTTTTTATTACTTTTTTGTTTTTTTATCAGTTTTTTGAATCAAAATCGGTCTTATTTTATGAAATAATGTTTTACCAAAACGTGGTTAACCTTATAATATAGATATAGATATAATACTCTATTAAGATGATTTCGAATTAGGTATTTGGTTTTAATTTTTATTATCTGATTATTTTGTTGAAACTTTTTTGTCGATTTCTACTATAAGATTTCCTTATTTTGCATGTTTTTAGTGCATATTTTAACAATATTTAATGTCATTTATTACAGCGCATATTTATGCAATTTTAAGTACTATAAAATCCCAACCCGGGTTATTTCAGATATTTGGATATCAAAACTAGTATTACTTCGTTTGTGTAGTATAAATTATTATATATTTATATACACTATGTTCGAAATATGGTTTTTATTTACTGGCAAAAATATTACTCAGTGTCAAAGTGTCTAAAAGTAATGTTTTTTTTCTATATCAATAATTTATATAAATTATATAGTGTTACTTTAATCAATAGCTTATCCTTAGTACAAAAATACATTTTTTCTAGAATAATAACTTATTCAAATTCAATGGTTTTGATGTACTAAATTAAAAAATAAAAAGCGATAACTATAAAGATTACTTGTATTTAGTTATTAATTGTATTAACATTTTATAAATCTGTATTAATTATTCCTAATTCAATAAGGAAAATTGATGTGATAAGAAATTTATAGTATGATGATAACTCATCACTAATATAATTTTAAAGTTTAAGTTTTAAAATATGTAGATCAACCAAAAATATTCCAATGTAATGTGGGCCCTGGGGCCCCCACAACCCTAAATCCGGCACTGACTATAATATTATTTATTATTAATATATATATATATATATATATATAATATAGAGGTCGAGGAGGTTGGGTCCGCCAAGATAAATAGAGATTTTTCAAGAATATTATTGCTGTTAAATTGTATCACGAAAAATCTTATTTTTCCCACCAATATAATAATGTTTATAAATGATACATACATACATACTTACATACTTAGAAGTATGGAAGGTTAATATTATATTATGTTATACAATATAATATAGACTACCATCATGATAGGATAAACGACCATGTTACGTACTTACGTGTGCCACGCAGTCACAGTGCGACACACAGCTATATATAGTACATAAAACATTTAAACTCAATAAAATACTTGATTACTCTCGGGGGGGTCGCGTCGGCCGTCGAGACTCGAGATAGTTTTTGTGTTAAATTAACTGACGTGTTTAGGCGGTGGCGATCGTATTCACATATTCACGTACACACAGACTACATACACATATTATAGTTAAATAGGTAATAAATTGCTGTAAAACGCGCGATACAGTAATACACGTATAATAACTTAATATCGTATTGTCCGATTGTCGTAGACATAAATCGTGGAAACGACTGTAGCTGATTATACGCAATGTATTATATTATTGTAGGAAAGACCGGGGGTATAATAAATGTGAACATATTTAAAATAATATTGTCAACGAATTTTTTAAGAACACTGAACGACTGAACAACCATTATAGTTCTGGAAATTGTAACGAGTTTGATATTAATGTTAATTATATACAATCAGGTTACTGCAAAATTATAATTCACAACTGTACAGACGAAACATCTACCTAATTGAATTGAATGATCAATCTTATTTTGAAGGTATCTATGTTTTAATTAGTAATAATATTACTTTGTGTAATTAATTTATATCAATTTATGTTTGAAATATTATCTTCTTTTAGTGTTTCAACGATATTTATATTAGGTACCTAAGAAAACCTACCCCTACAACGTTACAGACTATAACTTATAGTCGCACCAATTCTACGTTCGATTGACCTCAATTCTATTAAAGAATCTGTAGTCATAAAGAACTTTTGTTATCGTTACACGACTTGGTAACTTTTTAAGTATTTATTGCTATCTGTTCAATATTAATTTACTCGTGAAAATCATAATAAATTTATTATATATAAATGGTATTGTCCTATTATTAAAGTTCTATGGCCCATCGATGAAACGGAGATGAGCACGGTGATTGGTAAATCATCCGTATAATATAATTATCAACATGTTTGGGAGACATTTATAATCGTAATAATATGTCTACGACGAGAAACCGATCGAATCTTGAAAATTATTATCGTCCGCCCGGCAATTTTTACATTCATATATGGGAATGCTATTTCCCTCCATATAATATTTATTTTCATTCGGACACTTTATTGCTATGACATCCTCACCGCCGCCGTTGCTGCCGTAGGACTTTATCGTTAAGGTTAAGGCGTATTTAGGTGTATAATATTATGATTTATCGGCTCCTTTTTCCACGGCCTTTCGCCCCATAAATCATTCCATTTTCGTTGTCCACGTTTAATATAATATAATTATGTAGGTCTTACACTCTACACAAAACGTGATGTGTATATTAATATTTAATAGTCAATGGAGTACCTCAATAATCGTTGATATCGCGTGAAATAAAAATAGTATATGCTTAATATTGTTTTCAAGTGCAAAAATAAATAAATAAACCATCAAAGTTTATGTATTTATGTATGATAAAAGACTACTCGTTTCAACGGATTATGTAAGTTTGTTATTTTAAAAGACTTAATAGTATTACAACATGTTTCTTAAGTATGGTATGGTCGAAATAGGCTGCAAGTCTAACTACTAACTAGTAAAAGTATAATATTATAATATGTTTATGAATCGTTAATAATGAGCAATAATTGATTAAAATCGACTTAAACAATAAGATATAAAACATTTAATTATGGAATTTTTGAGTTTATTTTTAAACAAGTACTTTTAAAGTCTGAGTGTTCTATGCAAAATAAATCAACAAATTTTTTGCATTTTAAATTGTTAATAGATGATTTAAATAAATATGTTAGTTGATTAAATCAAAATTTGAACAAGTTATTAAATTGTATAAACTAAGGTTATTAGTATTATTGATAGTATAAGTTTAAAAAGTATCCGGGCATTAATTATGATTAAGATTCGATAAAATTAAAATAAAACAATTTATATTATATTAATATAAACATTTATTAATTTTGGAAAACTGATCATATACCTATACCCAATTAATATATAACTAATATTAAATAATACAAGATTAAATAATAATATTACATATTTTCCATACTTATAAAAATAAAATTTATAATATGAGTTATAATTTTTAATAACTGAAAAACAACAACTATTCATTAAAATTTCGATTTAGATATTCATCAACATTTTCAAAAAAAAAAAAATCATGTACAATTTGTTTGTAACGATTTACGAGCATAACGAGGTTTACACTATTGAGAAGTACTATGACAGCGGTTCTCAACCTTTTTCCATTCACGTACCCCTTGACCTCTCTTACCACTATTTCACGTACCCCAAATATCAATTTAGAATATAAATAAACGAAAAATAATTTGTTCGCGTACCCCTTGAGATCATGTCACGTACCCCTAGGGGTACGCGTACCCCAGGTTGGGAACCGCTGCTATATGACGTATCACCACAAGTGTGATAAGGTTATCAAATCAATTGAAAAATTTAAGTGTTTAGAAATTAGAAATATGATGTTTGAGTATACTTAAAAATTTAGAATTTGAATAAATGCATTATTTTGTTTTAAGAATAAAACATTACTGAGTAAGCTCAACGAATCGCCTTAAATATCAGACCCACTGGCCACAATCCAAGTATGATTAGAAAACACAAGTGAAGTAGTAAGATTAAGTGGATGTCGAATGAGGACATCGAAACTAGCGTAAATTAATATTAATATTATTATCTGTTTAACTGGACAACTGGACTACGTATCTGCGTGCGCGCGTCATAAAAATATGATCTTCATATTATGTCGAAGGTACTGCAGGTCGTATCGCTCGTTTTTATAATATTTAATGTAAACAACTCGAGAACTGTAAAATATAAATGTGTTCGTTCTACACAATACTTGATAGTCCGTTGCGGTCGTTTGTAGGTATCTCTTTATGGTGTACATGTAATTGCTTATCCATAACGCCGCGTGGTTTATGTTGATAGAAAAGCTCTGTAATTTGTGTTGGTTTTAGATATCTACAATTCTGTAAAGGTAATATATTCATGAATTTCAAAACCAAAAAAAAACAACACATATTCATTGCATTTGTCATTACTAAATAATCACTCCGTTTTATACAAACGTATATATCAACGAATAATTACAGTTGATATGAGTTATCATAACTATTGCATGACGTGCGATCGTGATGATTTGATTGAAAATAATTTAAAATAAAATAAAAAATATGATTTTATAATGGGATTTAGATACTAAAAACAAATAAATAAATTATAGTTGGTATATAATACAACTAGGTACGAAAATCGACGAAAACGAGTATACCAATATATTATTTGGCAATAACGATACGTCATGTCTATGATACCGTTTGTATACGCCTTGATCAATAAATTATAAAATACAACTTCATATAATATCAAACATTTGAAAGTTTAGAAGTTTATATGTTTGTGAATTATCTGAAATTCTAGCGCTCTCGACATTTTACGTCAGGTTGTTCCTCAACACTCCATCCGTAACAAAATTATCCATAATATTAAATAAGTACCCACTTTTCGATTTCGGTCCTGAGCTTGATAGTTTTAGAAAATATTAAATAATATTATAGGTTTATATTTTTATTGTCGAGTTAAATTAACACTCCAAGGGAAAATAATGTTCGTCAGCAACCAATACAACTATTAATCGTTGTATACAAACGTTGACAGATTATAATATTTTAATAATAAATTGTAGTCGTAACTTTTTTATACGATTTGCGAATGTTCTAGTGGTGGTAAATGTTATGGGCAATGTTTAAAGTAAAACCATATAAAGTCAAAACGTGTTTTACACTAAAAGATTGTTTATATAGGTACATATTATTATAGTATACGTGTATAATAATAATTACCATAGCTCGTCTATCACCCCGCCGAGTTGTTTTGTTTGTATCGTATCACGCTCGAAACCATTATGTTATGATGTCATCATTATTATCACTTCCGCCTTAACGCCTTTCTCGTCGCTCGGCGCGGAGATCGCGTGCCTGTAATTCGTTACCATCGTCGTCGTTTATATTCGTTTGCAAGCACGCCGTTATTGTAAACGCACTTTTATTATTGCGATTATTATAATATTATTATATACTGTCGGCGGCTTTCACCGACGTGCCTTATAGCACACTGCAGACGCTTCGCAAACAATACTCGCACATGTGTATGTATAAAACAATAATTTGCGGTTTCTAGTTAAATAAAGACGTAAAACCCTCTCCCCCGAGTGCCGCTTTAAAATAGTAAAATATATGTTTATTTGTGATTTATCATTTAATAATGTGCGCCTACATAATATTGTTAGGTATATATAGCT
>VUJU01002177.1:0-41345 GCA_009835225.1 Aphis craccivora | reverse complement strand
CAAACGGAGAAGAACCGTTCGTCGTGATAGTCGCGTTATCGACGGTTTGGAGACGGGAGAAGTGTCCGTTTCGATAACGGCGGTCGGAGGGCGGGGCGAAAAAAAATTTAATAAGATTATTATATCTGTGGAAAACAATTGAAATAATTTATTGAATATTATGTTTATTTATGCCATGCGTATTGCGTAACTCGTAATTGTGTAATAAACTAATAAGAAGTAAAAAGAATAACGTAAATAAAACCAAAATGAATAATGGCAAGTATCTATGTGAAAACATAAAGTGTTTTTACCGATCTAGGTACATATTATTTATGTATTTATTAAATTAATTAATTCAGTAGAATAGATTTGATTCTATTTGTTTGAGTTTGGTAGTTGGGTAAAACACAATTAAAGTAGGGAAACAATTAATGCAGTTTAGAGATCCCACCAGATTTTTCCGATTCCCCCTCCCCAAAAAAAAAAAAAAATTTAAATTTAAAGCACTAAATGCAAAAGTCTTATTCCAAAATTCTCGCAAATCATTATTTTGGAAGTTATATCAAAAAAACTATAAAATAGTAATTTTTTTAAAAGTAAGTGATATCTACGATAAAAGCATCAAAAAACTACTTTTTGACCTTTTTTAGTTGTTTGTTTTTCATGATGGATGGAAATATCCATAAAGATTTAAATTATCGCACTTGCTGTTTAAAAATTCAAAAAATTGAAATCAAGAATGTTTTTTATGTTGTCAATTTTATATAAGAAATCTTCGTCACTTCCATCCGTTTCAGAAGACACTTCATCATCACTTAACAATAAATTGTTTTTTTGTATCAATTTTGGGCCATACAGCTCACCAGCAAGTTAAAAAAATTCCGTCAGCTAGAAGTTCAATATTTAGTATACGACACATTTTTAGAAACATAAACTTAGCTAAATATCCACCATTATTCATTAAACTGTTTTTTTCCGACAAATATTGGGAAAGCGAAGCCTTGGCGTGACGCCACATTCCCTCAACATTATATTTATGTGTGCTCCTGTTTCCGGATTTTTGAATTGAATAGAATGATTCACCGTTAAGTGAATAAATCCTTCATCTTCCAAACATTGATAACTAATAAAACAAATTAACACAATATTACAATTCGATATCACAATATGTCAATATCCCTCGGCAGTGATTGCGCATGTATCGGCACTCGTCGTTATACGCTCCTCGGCGCCGTCGTCCACTCCGTACAAATCGAAAATATCTCTCGACTTGGTATGCAAAACCACCTCATGTAGGTAGGTCACAGAGTAAAAACTAAATGTATTAAGCCTATTAAGGTATTTATAACTCTACATTCCAACAATCGCTGATAATTGTAGTCCCTGGAAAGATCCAATCATGATTGCAGTTAAAAGGGTATCTTTATCTCGCTTTCTACGGGTAGGTATTAAAAAACAAGCTCCAGTGTCTCGCTGAACGCCACCAAAAATCCATTTCCCATGTCCGCTGTTATGTTTTCTTCGACCAAATTTGGACTCGTCAATTTCGACAACTTGACCGACTCCACCTATCACGTCATGAATTAATTAACTTAATATAGTATAAAAAAAATAATTTAACTTTTAATTCTAAGATAGGTAATTTTAAACTTACCTACCTATCTTATTACGATTCGTAATCATAGTCTCGAAGACGATTTCTCTATGAAATAATGACCAGTCTACAGCAATATATTTTTTATTATAAAAAAATAATAAATTTTGTTATTTCAAAACATATTACAGGGCAAAGGCTTGTACATATAAATAGGCATTCTAATAATTCAATGTAATGCAAATGATAATCAAAATTAAGCACTAAAATACGAGTTATTACTTATTTTTATAATTTATTATAGCATTAGTTTACTTTTTATCCAGCATAATAATTCACTACTCATTTTAATTTTAAATCAAACACTTGTGCTATAAAAAAAAAAAAAAGGCTAACTAGGCAGCTGTCCAGAAAGTAGTGGCTTTTATCTTTCCGGGGCCTAGGTCCCAGGTCAAGTACCAAAATAGGACCCTTCTTTAGTAGCTGCATTGATGCCCTGGGGGCTGGGACCCTTAATTTCAGAGTACTGGCTAGTACACTATATTTTACTGTTTTCGTCCTACATATAAATTTGTATATTTATATTAATAGGTACGACACTACGACATATTGTATTATTTTTCTGGCATGTTATTCGAATGCACCGATTGTATTCTTATGGGTTTCTTCAATGTTCAATTTATTAAAAAAATAATTATGAATAATAAACTTCAAAACAAAAGAATATAGTTTTATATATTTATGTGATGGTACTTATTGTCTATTGATAATAATTAATAAGTAATTTTCAAAAATTTTCATTTATAGAAACGACGGTGATGGTAATAGTGTACGAGGGGTACACCGTCAAGGAAATTATGTTTTCCAATGTATATCCCCCCCTTGACAAAATCCTATATACGCCACTAATAAATTATAATAATCTTAATAATAATAAGATAAAATAACATAATTAATAATAGGCGAAAATCCAATACAAAAACGCGGAAAACGTAGGAAAGCGAAGTATTCAATGTTTTGCGCATGCATGCGTAAAATCGTAAGCTTTGGTAAGATATAAATTCCAAAATAACGATTTGCGAGAATTTTGGAGTTAGACTTTTGTATTCAGTGCTTTAAAATACACATTTGGGGGGGGGGAGGAAATCGAAAAACCGCTTGGGAACTAAATTGAATTTATACCTAAGTACAATATGAGGTTTGAGTTTATAATAAACAATTGTCTACAAAAAGATATTTAATCAATATTTATTATATTATTTTGTACCTACTACTCCCAAGGTGTAGGTACCTTATGTAATTTTAAACACCGCAGTCGGTCATTACAACTAATGGGTAGGTAAATTGCGATCACTGGTCATAAACAATTTCTCTTCCACACCGTAACTCGTGTATCAACAAATATTAATTATATCATTATGGGTACTATATAGGCTATAGTAGTATAGTATTAACTATTAATAGCCAATAAGTACATATATATTATAGGAACTATTAGTTTTATAAACACGTATTTTTAGCCGATTTTGTATTTTGAACAAAGCCGATGGGTTTCTGTAACGGCTCGCCTATAATAGTAACGATATGTGTAATGGTGTAATGTAGGTGTATACAAAAAAAAAACAATATCAAAGGTATAGACTATAGGTACATATTGAGTTTAAACCTACCTAATTTAAACTATTAAATAAACATTTGTACCGAATGACTGCATGCCTTTTATTAATTCTTGTATTGGACCCAAAAAGTATACATTATAATATTACATAATTTATAGCTGTATAAGTATATACATCTAGTATATTATACTATTACAGCGGTTCTTGAACTTATGTGGATTACGCCATCACGGATACCTGATGAAACATTTTTAGAAATCGTGGACCCCTCCTTTTACCAATTCTTTTTCAAATACCTTTTTTTTTACAAAATATATTACGTTATATTGTGTCAGACTGTGCATTTGAGAACCCCCGCAGAACCACATTTAAGAAACATTTAGAGAACCCTCTGTAGAGGGCTGCAGGCCACAGTTAAAGAAACGCTGTATTGTAACATACAGGCATATAAAATGGGCGTATTATTATTAAAATGCAGTACTTTCACCTAGATAGGAATATCTTCCATCTGGTATAGGTACATAAAATTTGTTAAAATGTTAACTTACAATAATTCTCTTTAAGTATATATTTTATAATTATATATATATATATATATACAATTTATACCACGAGTATGAGTCAATGAGTCATATTATACTCGTATAAAATACAGAAAAAAGGTCCAATTCAACTTATGGGCAACACTAAGCACTATAAAAGAATAACAGCATATTTAAACGAATATTATGTAGGTAGGCATTTAATGTATTAAAATATTTATAATATCAACATGAACATTGATTAAATATATTGTATAATAATACAAGAATATGTTCTACGAATATAATACACTTATGACACTTATATAGTGATTAGTGTCTACTGTCTAGGCTAGTAGTTCTCAACCTTTTTTGATTCATGTTACCTATAATCACTAGAATCAAACATTGTGTCGCCCTAACATCAAAATAATAAACAATCTTAGCTGTATATTAAATATTTAAAAATTATTCTATTATTAAAAAAAATAGTATAGTACACAGAAATAAACGTTCAAAACGTTGGTATTAATATGAATAAAATAATATGATTTTTTTTTGCAAAAATGTATTTATTTTAAATGTTGTTTTCCTTTTCTCGTTGATTTTTCATGTCACCCCTAGGCCCTAAGCTGGGTCCATGTCACCCCGTTTGAGAACTACTGGTCTAGACTTTATAGATATTGAGGTACCTAAACGTCCTAAACGGTTAGTACAAAATAGTTGAGTTACTAATTATTGAGACTCATCATAATTCATAAGTTACCTATTGCACTAAACCAAAATAGCAATTGAATATATTTTTTTTTTTTATCCATTAACTTAGTATAATTCACATTACTTCATTGCTTTAAATTTTATACATTGCGTACTAATGGAATCTTTGCATTTAAATTTAAAGTTTCACTCAAAAAGATTTACGTTCAAGCAATATTATATCAAGTATAAATCAATTTTTCTATTTTAACTTAAGTACATTCTTTTTCAATTATAGTTATTTTTATTACAGTTGATCGTGTTATCGATGTTATAAAATTCTAAAAGTAAAATTAAGAGATTGTTGTTACAGATGAGCGGAAAATAGATTTTATTGTCATGAGTATAGAAAAGAAAACGAGTGTTAAAATAGGGAAATCCATAAAACGGATTTGAATGAATAAGTCAACAAAAACGCTGAACACATTCTATCATTTTACATTACAGTAAATAGAAATAATTATTGCTCTTAGTCAAAATAATATTGCATAACAAGACAATATCATTAATTTATCACGCACTATTTTTGCAGGCGGTGCGGTGTATCTTTAGTAGGACATTATGAAAAATAATATCATTGTATCAACAATGATATAATTATATTATATTACTTGTTATTTTAAAGTTTCAAATATTTATTAGTGTCTTAAATTACATTTAAACTGCTATGTTAATGTTTTAATAAACAATGACTATTTAATTGAATGTAATACATTTGTGTTATACTTTAACATTCGCATAACAAATTATGACCCTCTTTAGTTTCTACACTCGTTAACAATAAAATAAAATAAACAAAATTATAGTTTTTAAAAACATTATGCTATCCATCTATATAATAATAGATTATTATTCTGTCTACAGAAAACCTATTTTCATTTTTTTTTCATTTTAGTAATTAAAATACTAACCTAATCTAAGGTTAAAACCTTGGTGGGTTTATGCTGTTTAATATATTAATATATTGTAATAATTAAAATTTAACTGAACCTTTACAATATACATTATTTTTCGGCGATTGTAAACTGCGCCTGAGTTTTTAAATAGTGTTTACATGTGTGATATTTCGTCAAAACCATGAATATTTGCAAATTATTTTGTAGGTATATTTCATAAAAATTTTTGTATAAGTAGCTAAGAGTTGAAAATTTAATACAAGGTTTTTCATAAGTTTAGCTTACAATTATTATAAAAGGACTTACATTTTGGTGTATTCAGGCCATTAAAACATAAACTACCTTTTTCACCAACTACTAGAAATTATATCCTAGGCTGACAAATCATCTTCGTTCAGAATCGTTTTTCGTATACAATGATAACTATCATTGGATTCAAATTTAACACTCCTATAATATATAATAATGATCCATACGGCACCTAATGTACAGCAGAGCGGTACCCACTTCCCCACTTTTTTATATTATGTATTTATTTTTTTAAAATATTAAAAAATGAATGACCTAAATGCTGAAGCTTTAAATTATATACATAATAAATTATACTATTTATATTTTTTCAAATTTAAATTGACTACAATATATTTAATACAACATTCATAAAAATAGGCTCTTTAAAAAAATGTATGTATAGTAATATATTAATATATTATTAATATTGATATGAGAAAATAATCTTAGAAATTAGAGGTTAAGTGATTAAGTCAACCATGAAAGGTTTTTACCTAATCGTAATAATTTATTATTAACTTAATCTATATAGGTACATTATGAATAACGGTTTTTTTTTTTTGAATTTCCAGAAGGTTCTGCCAAAATATTTCTTTATTAGCAATTTAAATGGAGGTAGATAAATATGTATATTATATAAGTAGGTATACTTACTAGCTTACTATGTTTGACAGACGTTTGGTCTAACGAATTAAGTCCAATTGTAATTTTGTCTAACAGTAATAATTTTCGTCTTCATGTTTTTTGGTCCCAGATGTGTAAAGGATTTATCGTGTCCAGTCAATAGTAGATTTCACTTAGAAAGAAATATAGTAATTTGATTTTTGACCACCCACCTATTTATTACTGACTATGAGAGTATCCTTAATGCCTATAAAATATTTTCAACTTCAAAATTATGATATAGCATTTTTTAATTTTTTTCCCAAGTTCAAAAAATAATAATAAAGCATTATTACGTTGCCTGAAAATTATAGTCCTTTTTTTTTAGTCGTTAATATAGATTAATACAGCGTTACCAAAAAAGTTTTCAACGGAACCTTAGAGTTAAAGGTTCCCGTAGATTATTTGGGAAAATATTATTAAAATTTAGATTGAAAATTGTTTTTTTAAACTAATTTATTAACTACGATTTGGGGTTCCACGAAATCAAAATATTTTAAAGGGTGCAAATGGTTGTAAAAGTTTGGGAATCACAGGATTAATATCTAAATGGCTATTATACCTTAATTTATTAAGTATCTATTGAACCTTATGTGAAAAAAAATATTTTTTTTAAAATTATATTATATATATATTGTACGTCGCATAAAAGTTGATTTATTAAATTTAATGTTTTTACAATAAACTGATAAACTTAATTGTTAAACAGTAGCGGCCTCCTCTCACGGAATCTTTCATAGCATCTTATGAAATTTTTGATTTTTATTGAAAATTTGAAATTTTGTAACACCCACAAAAATTACCTCAAACTATAGTGACTACTAGTTGAATCGTGCAATCACAACTTATTATTAAGATTAGCTTCTATTGAAATTGTTACTAATTTTAAGATTAATATTTACTATTTCAAGGTGTATATATATAATATATACAATATCATACCTATAATAATATTATCATTGCCCGCTTAATAATAACAACTAATAGCCCTAAGGTTTTCATTCAAAGTTCAACAGTACATTATTTGTTATACAATGGACGTCTAAACGTCATGTTTGTATTTATTGATGTTTCAAAAATATTAAATAAAATACATATAAAAAACTACGCATTCCCTTTAATTATTACAGAACAAATATAATATATTAATATGTAAAGAAAAATTCATTAAGTATAGTAATACTATATGATAAGAAAGGTAGACAAGTGGCCCATAGAAACCGATATGCTGTACATTATGTGTTGTATGAGTAGCTTCATTTGAATTCAATGATACACAATTGTATACAAAAACAATTCTGGGAAGTGACGATCTGACAGCTTTTATCATAAGTATATGTATTTTCATGTTATGTTTTTTGATAAATTTATTAAAGTAATTTATTTTAATTTTATTATAAAGTACAGAATGATTATTTAATGTTTGACTACAACATTGTTTTTATAAATGTTATTAATATTTAATTTTTATAATAATGTATTTATAATATATAAATTATATACATGTACAACATGTATATAATCATACCTATTATTGCGTTATTAACTTTTGAGTCAATACTTAATACCATATTACCGTTAAACAGTGTGAATAGGTTTGTGGTTTAAATTGGTCATATTTTAATTAAAAAACTTTAAAACTTTTATTTTCGTAGTCACAAAATTTTGCTGACTGGAGCACCTGTCTTTTTTGTGCTCCTTTTACCCGGCACTATAAATTAGTTATTCATTTATGATTATACTTGAATGAGAACAAAGTCATGGTGATAGAATTTATACTTCCGTCAAATAAACCACTATTTATATGTAATATTATTATGGTTTGTGTTAGGTATTGGTTTATTTACTAGCGTTAACTTATTACCTTTTTTGGTCTATAGCAGCGGTTCCCAAACTGTGCGGCGCGCCTCCTTTGGGAGGCGCGAGCCGTGTTATTTTGTCATTACAATAAAAATATTTGTATATTTAAATACTATAACTTTGTTATTTATTTATTTACGGGAGGCGCAATTATTTTTATTTAATTTTAAGGTGGCGTAAACTAAAAAAGTTCGGGAACCGCTGGTCTATAGTCTAAAAGGAAAATGTTAACTGATGTGTCGTCCGAATCATAGAAATTATTCTTTAGATCATAACACCACCTTCATGAGTACATACAATTGTGTGTTGCAACAATATTATATTCCAGCGTAACAAATAAATTTGATTGCCTCTCATCAGTTCCGGCCACGATGACTGTTTTTCGTAGTTCGTGACTTAAGAGCCGCTCTGACTAAGACGCATATCAGTTAGATCTACATGAATAATAATATTAAAGAGTACCTAGTATTATTTTGGTTATCACAAAACTTATTGAGTTTCATTATATTATATATTTGTACACTTTAAAGTTATAAATTATAATAGACCACATGTATCGTCAAGGGAGGTGACCTTTGGAATGTAGATAGTAACACCTATGCTATGTTGACTGGGACTGTCGTATCACCAATTAAAATTGTAAATAATTAAGTTATCACTACAAAGAAAAAATTATGAAAAAAAAGTTTCTTATCTTCATCCACTTCTTTGTCGCAATTGCCGCCAATCATAAAGTATAAAGAATTAAAAACTTTTCGCTACGTGAAATTGATGGCCCATCAAAAACTCAAATCAGGGGCAATCAAATACCACCAATAATACATAGAAATATCTTTGCCTTTACCTACATCATATATTATATTAAAGCATCATCGACTACATTGGACTACCAAACAACTTTAAGGTCTTAAGGATATCATTGGTCTGGAAAGTTTATCTTGAAAATTAAATTCTACTTATCTCAAAATCCAAGTAGGTACTTCAAACTAAAAAAAAATAATACATTTTTTCAAAATAAATAATGGCGTACAGTACCATACATATCAATAAAAATCTGATAAGCGTTTGAAATTGAGACATTAGTCTGTCCACTACAGAGGCTGATATCAAATTAGCAATAGAGTAAATAGGTCACACTATGAGAAATGTTATTAATCCTGTCTGCATCAGCAAATAAAAACCTTACTACCCCTCTTCTTTGTTATTATCGATTTTAATGAAAGCGATAGTGATATTTTATTATCACTTATATACAAAGATCAAAGAAAAAAAATCTTACAAAAGTTGAAATTATATATATACATCTAAGTATAAAAATTCACAAAGCTATAGCCATCATACCCAAATCTAAAAATCTACTGTGTATATTCTTTTATGTGTGTCAATTGTGGGGTAAATCATGCATATATTATTATAGTCCTCCAAAATCACCAGAACTGAAAAATACATGCTTTGCGAAGAAGCGAATTCAGCCAACTATAAATGATGTATAATAGACAAATAACTGAGGCACAAAACACATTAATATTCCAAGTAGTAAAACTTCAACAACCATCGTCATTCAACTCCACTACCAATCACAAACACCATCATAATCATTCAACTATGCTAATGTAACAGAGAGCCACCAGTAATTTTAACTAAATCCCACTTCTGTAAACAAAATTAAATTGCACTACTTAAATTCTTCGATGTATTTTAACCAATTTTCAATTCCAGAAAACTTTTAGATTTTTAGTGGTGTAATAAATGTATTGACTTAACAATGAATTTTTTTTGTTGTTTGTAAATACAATAAGTAGTCAAAAATTTGAAATAAGAGTAATTTTGAATGGAAAATTGGACACAGGTTGTACTTTAAAGAGGTAAAATTCACAACATTTTCAAAATAACTAGAAAAGAACAAAAAATGTTTTTTGCAAATCTTTTTTTTGTTTTTATTTTTAGATGTTATTCAAAAATAAATAAATGTAGATTACTTGAGATTTTTACCAAATGTTTATGTGCTTATTTTATATATAGATAATTTAATTATTTAAATATGATATTGTCTCTTTTATAGCCATTTAAATAATGAATAAAAATGTATTTTATAAAAATTTTCGCTGAGTTAAAATGCTTGAAATGTAATCAGGATTGGTTTGAACTTGTTCATTCGCCGATTAAAAAACATCGATAATTTATAGTCAAGCATTTTTTTTTTTGTAAGCGTTTTAAGTTCAAATTTACAAACATTTGCAAATTGTTTCGAAGTCGATAGTTATTAAAATTTATAAAATTTAAAATTTTGTTCGAAAATTGGTTTTGCGTGAAAATTCCCGTTTTTCCTTCACTTTTTTTCTCATTTTTTTTTGAAAACTGTTGGAAAATATTTACTTTTGACCTCTATAATGTAAGGTTATTCACTTTGTCATCGGAAACCACCCCCGAAATTTTAATTGAAGCAATATTTCGATAAGTTATGCTGTAGACAGACAAAAAAAAAACAAATCATTGTAAAATAAATATATTCATCACTTCGTTCAGAATCTAAAAATTTGAATAACATATAAAATTATAAAATTATTGTTTTTCTTAGTTAGAAATCTTTTGCTTCGTGTTGCTGGAAAGCTTTTTTACGTCTGGTTGGATATGCTGATACTTGAAAAGTAATACATGCTACCGAATCTTTTTCGGTTAATCTATTTCTAATCTTTGAATGTGTATGATTTAATACAGATAAGACACTCTCACAAGCATAAATTTAAGAGAAGATCTTTATCAATGAAATTGCTAATTTTTTTACGGAATAAAAGGTATCTGAAAAGTTTTTCAGGTGCCATCGAAAATCTCTCGCATGTCATTTATTTGACATCCCTAGTATATTCTGACAGACCGCTTCCACTCAGAGTCTTTTTTCGAATATTATGTTATATTATTGAATTCAAATTTAACATTATAACAGTGACTCATTCGACACTTCACTTACAACAGATTACATATATTCACTTGTCTATCTTTATTTTAAGGACGGCGAGGGATGACTTGGAAGTTGGCACTGAGTTTGCGAACATTTTGGAAACGCTCAAATTTGTTCACGCATTTGACACGCGTATTTATTGCACAACTAAAATTTAATACATATAATTTTTACGCCGTTCGCACAATGCATTTTACACCCATGCATAAGTGCATAACGTGTAGCGCGTTCGGTCGAAAAAAATATATCGAAATAATCCGAGTCTACAATTGCATGTACTATATTAATGTACCTGCTGTACACACATTTTCATAATATTATAAATGCCTATTTTATGATACACATGTGCAATAAGCGTTATCGCTTTTAATATTATTATTGTTGTGCGTGTACCTAAACGCGCGGATGGGAAATCTGACGGAAGCGGTTTGCGTCGGTGTGGTGGGGAGGAGCTTCGCTGCCTATCTCCGTGCACATAATACTACACCATGGTATTATACCTAGTATTATCTGCAGCGCTAAACCGTGAAAATTACGCCTCGCACAGTTTCCGTCGACCCGCAACGAGTCGCTCTCGTCGCTACTGCAACAAACGTCGTCGTCCATTAAAAAAAAAAAAAAAAAATCGTATTATAGTATATGGGTACGTCACATTACGATTTACACGCGTATACACTACCTACATACCTGTGCTATACTTCACGCCATTCTCATCTCGGCGCAAAACGACAAGCGCAAACAGTACTGCCGCCGCCGTCGCCGCCACCGCTACAATACGAATTCGCACGGTCCCGTCAGCGGTCGTCGCGTACCACATATATGAAGTTTTCCAAGATTGTTGGCAACAGCTGGCACAATGTGCTCGACCAACTCCAGCCAGGAATACCTGGTGGCGCCATCGAAGGACGGTATGGACGAGAGGAGCTACATACTCCAGCAGCGGCGGCGTCAACAACAGGTTATGATCAATTATATACATAATATATATATTATACATGTGTAAATACGCATATATGGTAATATTATACTTACAAAAATTTCATATCGGATTTTATGATTCTCGCACACTTTAACTGCACCCTTTAGCTGATATACTTATTTATTTATGCCATCCGATTCATCCCCACGCTAGGCTCATGATGTGTATAATATACAGACTAATAAAAAAATAACCAATTCCATTGTGCTCTAAACTTCAGACATGCTACGGACATGAAAACATATAATATACGTACCGATACGTGATTGGATCATTAGACATTAATTACCTTCGGTTGTCCACTGTATAATTGATAAATTATTTTTCAATGCTAATTGTCACGCCAAGAACAATAGGTAGGTACATAGAGAAAAACTCTCCAGAGCTCGTTATTTTAAAAGCTCACCTAACCTACTACTGAAAAATAACTAATTGCATGACTTATGACAAAAACAAAAATCTTCCTCGATCTATTTAATAATTTGAACGAATAAGGGGCCCATTGAATCATTGAAACTAGTTAAGTTGCTGAGTGCTGAGAACTTAAACTGATTTATCTTAAAATTGTGGTATAAACATTGGATAAACGACAATTTTATGTTAAAATAATCTTTATTTTGTATTCATTTCCAAAACTATGTTTGTTTTTGTTGTTTTACTGCTCTTTGCAGGTGTTGGCGAAGTAGTGACACATGGTATTATACCGCCTATTCGCCTACCTATCTACTTTTTTTCCATACTTTAAAACTTTTAGAAGTACGATATTATTGCTCTGGCTGTGTTATAACTACCATTCAAAGTACTTGAGTGACAATAGTATCAATATGATAATATTAATCATTGCGCGGTTCTAAAAATGTAAATCACTAACATATGAATATTGAATAGGTTAGGATTTATAAATTAATGTTTTAATTTATCTATTAAAAATTATATCTATTACTCGTACAATTAATATTAACGCATACATTTATTAGTTATTATAAATGTACCTATATTGAATAACTAAATACCCACTGTATACTAAAATAATTTTAAATATCAATTCATTTGTTTATCTATTTTTTTATTTTTTTATTGCGTATAATGTACTAATTTATTCAAATTATAAAAATAGAAATGAATATAAGATTTTATTGAATATAATATATTATTTTTCTGAGAAAAATAAGTACAAATTGAAAAGTAATTACGGGCTGATTTAAGAAAAAAATGTTTAAATATTACTTTATTCATATTTTTTTAAGATTTTATAGTTAATAGTTACTATCTACTTTAATTTATTTAATAATTGATGGATAACATTATGTATTTCATTATTTTCATATAAAAATCTTTAATGCATACCATTGTTGGAACAAATTTTTATATAGGTTTATGCATAAATTATTTAATCTTATTGGTTATTAATATTTACTCGAAACGTTAGTATAGAACAAAGTTATATTATATAGACAAAGATTAATAATGCATGTTTAATAACGCATATAAATAAAATAATATAGATAATAGATATATTAAGTATATAAAGAATATATCTATAAAACATGGTATAGGTACATTACCATGTTTTTATAATTTATCATATTGTAATTTTTGTGTTTTATATACATTATTTTATAAAATATTTAATAAAATTCAAACACTCGGTATTGAAAAAATGATTGTATATATTTGTTTATTAATTTTATAAAAAAGAAAAAGAACAAACATAATATACACCTAATATTATATAATACATACATAAACTGTTACAAATTATAATCTTATTAAGGCCAAGGTTAGCCCTTGGTTAACCGAGAATGGTTTGTAGATATTTCTATAACTTAAATATTTACAACTTAGTTTTCTTTAAATTTCAGTTTTATCCTTCGTCCTCAGTTTTATATTTCGTTGACACTAATAATCAGAATTTAATAAAATTATTACTAAATAAATATTAATATTTAATCATTTCGCCATTTCACCATTTTGGAAAACACAAAATAATTAAACTTTTAAAAAAGTTGACGATACAATGATTAATGATTATTCTTTAATGTATGTATTTTCTCTTATAATTTTTAAGTACAATTTGATACTTTTCAGACTTGGATAATAGGTAATTTATTGATTTTTATATAAAACGTTGTTAACATTAAATTGCAAATAATTTGTCATTCTGTTTGAAAAGATCGGATTTCAGTAAAATTAAAATATATTTATATACCTAGATATAGACGATATAGCATTTAGGTATTAATTTTATTAAATAAAGGTAAGTAGGTAGTATATACCTGCGTTTACTAACAAAATTACGTTTTAATACTTTTAATACTTTACTTTTTTTTTAACTTTTTACGTTTTATTACTCGCATACAATTTTCAGTCAGAATGGTGATTATCCAACTCTAAGCATGATCAAAGGCCAATTTATTTAAAATTTATTTATTTTAAAATACCTACTTATGTTGATGTTCATATGTTCATGCCATAAAAAAGCATTTAGTCTTAATGAAAATTAATTTGTTTTTTGAATTCAGTATTTCCTTTAATACTAAACAAAGGTTTTGACTGTATATGTATTGTTTTATCAACTATCATAGAAAAATCGAAAATGTTAAATTTCTATAAATAGCTTTAAAAAAGTCAATCTATATAAAATACTAGTACATGCATTTGATTAAAATGTTGAGTATCTACGGTTATTCGTTTTTGAAATAAGCCAAAAAAATTAAATTCAACTTCTATTATCGAATACTAATTAGCATAAAAATATCCGTTTTCCTTTAATTTTTCTTTAAATAAGCTTGAAAAGTATTAGAGATTTCATTTTTGGTCCAAGTACTCGCTGGATCCAATTTGATACCAGAAATTAACCGTAAAACTGAAAAATTAAAGCATTTTTACTGTCTCCAAAAGTAATGAGACAGGAAAAACGTCTACGTCATTATTGTAAAATTAATAAGTATATGGCTCTGCTAAAAACCTAAAATTATAATCACCTAAATATAACAATTATTGATAAATATAGTTTTGGAGTATTTAATTATTTTTATACATTATGTACACTGAACTGTATACTAGTATAGAGTTCAGTGATTATGTATAATCTTCTTTAAAGTATATAAATATTAAATATACAGTAATAAAGTCCAAACAGAATATATAGTAGAAACTGTTTATAATGACACCGGTTGTAATGACATATTGGGTGTAATGACCTTAGATTGAAAGTTCCTGCAAAGCTCCTATATGGAGTTATATAGAGTCCTATTATTGGTTATAATGACAAACGGTTATTATTAATTATTTTCCTTGGTTCCTTGAATGTCATTATAAACAGTTTTTACTGTATATAAATATAAATATATAAAACACTTATAATTTAAATACGATTTTCTAAATAATAAAAATTTAAAGTATAGTTACAACTTACAACTTGCAATTCAAATAAATGCGATGTATAAAACAAAAAAAAAAAACGATTTATTAAGATTGATCCATTTTAATTTTAAATCTTCTGAACCACGCTGATTTATGTAAATACCATTAAATGTATACCGGTTTGAAGTATTTAATATTTACAAAACCATTGACTTTATCCCATGATATTGATTTATTTACTTTTATATAGTCGTATATACATGAGTACGATATTCAAATGTTCGCTATACGTAATGTATACTTATTAGATCTCTATTTTATATAAATAAATTATCAATATAATATAAAAAAATTTTAAATTAAAAAATTTGTTGATGATATTGAAAAATATAATAAGTGAAAGTGTATACCAACAACTAGTTAGATATTTACAACTAATCGTTTTTCTTATAAATATTTAAAATAAGTATTTCTAACATTATAAATAACATTTGACTTGCTACTTTATTAATCAATAGGTTTTAACTTTTGTTTTCGAAGTCTAATCTTTTCGTTTAACAAAAATCGTTTTCGTCTATTGTATGACGTATTCAGTACAACACATAGTATATGAGTATATAATATATGACTATTAAAAGTTTAAAGTATCATAATTTGATAAATGTTATCTTGTTCAAAAATCAATATAGAACATAATGTTAAGGAATTGAATAATTTTTAGTTTTGTGTAATATAATTAAATATTTTATTGAGTCATTTTATTTTAAGTATTACATAATAACTCAGTACCTAATTGAAAATTGAAAATTATATAGAATTTTTCATGAATAAATTGGATAATTTATTCATTAAATTTCAATTTTTTAAACATTCAATAATTTTCGATATCAGTATATTACACTTACAAAAATATAATTCAAATACAATGTAGATAGAATAGCTAGGTAATCTATGAATGTAGATAAATTGTGTTAAAAGATTTATTAGAACTTGAATGTATATTTTTAGTTTACATATCTATTAAAAACGAATTTTTAAAAAGAATGTATTTGACTATATACATTTTTCAAACCATAAAATATTATAACCATTTAAATAGTTTAATTAGTAATTACAGAGATAGAAAAAATGATTGTTGTCGTTTGAGGCTCGGCACTTGAATAATTGTTATTTTTTATTTTTAGACTTAACAATTAATTTTTTGTGTTAATACAAAATGCATCATATTATATTAATTATAGAATTAATATAACAAAAGCGGGCAAGTGGGTACCGCTCTGCTGTACATTAGGTGCCGTATGGATCATTATCATATATATAGGAATGTTAAATTTGAATCCAATGATAGGTATCATTGTATACGAAAAACGATTCTGAACGGAGATGATTTGTCAGCCTAGGATATAATTTCGAATGGTTGATAAAAAAGGTGGTTTATGTTTTAATGGCCTGAATATATCAGAGTTTAAATTTTTTTATAATTATTATTAACTAAACTTAAGGAAAATCTCGTATTGAATTTTCAACTCTTAGCTACTTATACAAAAAGTTTTATGAATTATACCTACAAAATAATTTGTAAATATTCAGGAATTTGATAAATTTTTGTCAATATTTGAACTTCAAATGCTAATAAAAAAAATTGTGCCTATGTATTCTTATAATTTTTTAATCACTATAAGAATAACTTATGAGAAACTTTGTATTAAATTTCAAGTATTTTGATTGGGCCAAAAAAATATTATCGACACTTCAAAAAAAATTGTTCAAAAAAATTGAAAATTTCATTTGTCTATAAATAGATCAAAAAAAGTCAAAATATTTTGAAAATTAAATCATGTAAAGAAAATACCAATCATAATAACCGGTAAAATTTTCAAGTATCTACGACTTATTATTTTGAACAATAACAAATATTTAAAATCGTCTGAGAATAAATCGTTATCGTAACGCTATTTCGTAAAAATTTAAAATTCAAACGCACTTAAAATTTTTAATATAATGATGCTTCGAGTTTTCTCTATAGCTACTTGAAGGAAAACTTATGGAAAACTTAGTGTTGTATTTTTAATCCTTAGTTATTAACACAAAAAATTTTATGATTTTTCAACTTCAAAATTACTTGCAAATTTTTGCGTTTTCGACAGATTTCGTAAAAATTTGAAATATAAACGCTTATAAAAAAAAATTGTAACTAACGAATAAATTTTAGCTACAATAAGAACAACTCATAAGGAACCTTGTATTAAATTTTCAAGTGTTTTTGGTCATCCAAAATTTTTTTATCGACACTTCAAAAAAAAATTCTAATAAAATTCAAAAATTTCTATCGTCTATAAATAACTCAAAAAAAATTCAAAATTTGAAAATTTAACTGTGTATAGATAACACCGATATAAACATTTGGTGAATTTCAAGTATTTACTATTATTTTTTGTATTACAACCATATAAAAAAATCGATTTGGTCGTAAACTGGTTTTGTGTATAAATTCCCGTTTTTCTGTCACTTTTTTAGGGTTTTTCCTTGATGCTTTTGAAAATTATTGGAATTTTTTTACTTTTGACCCTCCAAAGTACCAACTAGATTCACTTTCTTATCAGAAACAGAGCTCATTTTTTAAAATCGAAGCATTTTTACTGCTCCAAAACGTGGTGACAGACACAAAAAAAAACACACATCATTATAAAATCAATACATTCATCACTTCGTGCAGAATCTAAAACAATAATAATTTGAGAAAGTTTGGACTCAGTTTGGAGTAAGGATTATGAATAAAGTTAATGATATAACAATGTGTTTAGAAAGACATTTTACTATTTTAGAGTAATAAAATTTGAACCTTGATAATTCTTTGGGGGATCAAAAGTAAAATATTCCTGAAAATAAATTTTACAATAGGAAAAAATATCCATAAGATGTTTTTAAACCTGTAAAAAATATATTGGTTCAATTTTATTTTTTTTTTTGCATTTGAAGTTATAATTTTGACGGAATTCGTGGATGTTGCAAAAAATCGCTAAACTATTTTGTAGTTAGAAATCCATAAAAGCTTTTCATTTTATATGTAATTCTTGACAATTTTATACGAGATTCCTCATAGTAGTTGATACTAAATATTTTAATCATAAATTTATTTAGCCAATTATTTTATTATAGTTCAAAAACATTATTCGTTGGAAATTTAAACTTTTACGTAGGTTTATTATATTATTATTAATTTTACTATACGAAATGACATTTTTGATTTCTTTTAAATTATTATAAGTTATAACTATTTATACTTATAGGTATGAATTTATTTTTACTATTTTAAGTTCTTTACAAAATGATTTCATTACAATTTGAATGAAATAGGTTAATATTGTATAAATATATATATTATTATTGTAATGAACGCAATATTTTCTGAAAAAAATGTATATGTATCAATCTACTGTAATTATAAAAGTAAAATAAATAACTTTATATAGTTATATCAAAAAACACACCACAAATATACTTACCTAGTAATACTTGGTGTTATTGTTATTCATATACAATATTACAATAGGATATCATTAAATTCAAATTTAACACACCCATAATAAATTATGACCACTCAAATTGTAATGTACAACAGAGCTATACGCACTTATCACCTTTTTTTTTTTTTAAATTGATTTGTGTTATTTTTTGTAATAAAATCTAAAATATTATTATTAGTTGTGATTGTCCTAACCGTATTTTGACGAAAACGGTCTGTTAATTAAAAATAATAGTATTATAGTATTGAATATTATGATGATATTATACCAAAATTAGTCATTTTCTTTTCAATGAGATAAAAATGTTTACTTAAAGCTATTTTTTTTTTTAAGTAACTTTTTTTTTAGTATATCTTAACTTATTAAAAAAAATGATCAACTTGCTAACTTTGATTAAACATAAAACAGATCATTATTACTATTTATAAGTTAGATGCAATTTATAACGTAAGTAATTATTTTTAATCAAATGTTACAACGATTTGGATTGTCATTGAAAATTTAATTCACGGGAACTATTTTTTAATGCATATTGCATATATTTTACATTCATGTAATTTGTTCAACTTTAACAATACATAATTAGAAAAAAATAAGCATGTTAAATACATTTGAATTTATATTATGCGTATGTCATACAACTCATTTTATAATGTTCGTTGTAAGACTAAGGTAAATTTTAAATCATCTGCTTGTGCGTTAAGCAGATCGCATAAATATTAATTTAAATATTGGTATAAAGTGTTTTTGATGTATAATTTTAAATTTTCGAAGACTTAAACATTGCATGGTATGTGGTATTAACTATAATATGATTCATATGAATCCACAATATGTATTTTTATTGAAAATATTTGTTTCTACATATATGTAGAATTATACTTATATATATGTATTCAATTAACACATTTTTCACGTATCGATCTTTGATTGGATTTTTTATTAGGTAATGGATGGAGGCGACAACCTCAAAAACTGTCCAAAGTTTGCGAGTTTTAATTACATCAACTCAATTATTGGTAGTGGTGTTATTGGTAAGTTGTATAATTAAATACAAGTTTACTATATTATAATTGCTATTAAATAAGTACTAACTTAAAACAGATATTTTAAGTATGCTTTTAGAAGGGCAACTGATTGGTATTTACTTCTTAGTATATTAAGGTGTTCTATACACTATTAGGCACACCAATTATAAAATAATAATATCAATTAATATTTAATACTTACCAAATCTTATCTATGACTTATTTTTCTACAAAATTTAATTTTTTTTAGCCAAAAACGTTGATAGTATAAAAATGAATATAATATAATGTATATTAATATAACATTCAAAATATGCTTGTACTTTTTAATTTTATATTCAAGAAAACAACTTTGAAGTATTCTATTGAATTAATTTTCATTTATAAATATAAAATATATATACCTTCTACGTAGACTATATGTATATCTATAAAAAATATGCGTTATCTGTTAAATTATTTATAACAAAAATCGTGTTCTTATACAACTCACTATCATTATAGAATTCACTAATTAAATAAGATTATTAAATAAAATCTTGAAAGGTACTTTGTTAAAATGTGTAACTCACTATTTTTATTATTCGTGTTTTCTATGTATATAGAAGAATTTATTATCAACTATTTGTATTAGGTACTTAACTGAAAGTATACAATTTTTTTGTAATAAACCAAAATTTATAACATACTATGGATAAGGTCTCTATAATATTAAATCTTACACAACATATTCAAACAATTGTAGTACAAACAAGTAATTAATCATGCTTGTATGCTTATAAATAGCTTATGATAATTTACGACATGATTTCACTAAGTTATACATTAATATTAATAATATGAAAACGTTTATTAACTAAAAAATGTTTAAAAATAAACGACATGGTTTATTGTAAAATATATAAAATAATGTTTTTAAGATTTCAAATGTCAGATACTAATCTTATATATAAAACTCAGTAACAAATTTAATTCTATAAACTTTATTTTACCTAAATACATTTTATATTAATATTTAATTTAACGGTAGGTAGTTATTCATTTTTAAAACTTATTGGATCACTTTTTAGATAATCTATATACTTGTACAATTTTTAAAATCTGTATTAATATTAGTCTATAAATATTATTAATTTAATTTAAAAATGTGAAACATTAATTTTTTTTTTTTATTTTATTATTATTTTTTTTTTTTTTGTTATCGTATTAGTCGTTTGTTAGTTAACGGTAATAAGACCTAAAATATTAGCTATTCAATATTTAAATCATACACTCGCATGCATAATATGTATAATGCATGGTAATATTATATTATTATTATATATTAAACCGAGCGACACTATAAATCATAATTAAACTGCTAAAATAGTTATTAAGTTAAAAACAAAATTAAAAGTAAACCAATATTTTACAAAAAAGGAAACTAAATTAAACGAGTACCTATAAATAACAATAGTTGGTGACCAAAAAAAATAGTCAATTCATATTTATTTTTAATTTTTTACAAACTTTGACAAATACAGTATCTTATGTAAAAATTTCTATTCAACATAATAATATTCTACTAGAAACTTTCAACTTATTGCATAGTTATAAGTATACATACTTTAACAAAAAAAGCACACCATTTTTGAAAACAGATTCAAATAATAGCTTCCCTGATTTTACTTTCCACATAGACTCTTAAATATATTTTATTTGTAAAACAGTTTTTATGAAAACGTAACATTTTTTTTAACTAAAAAAATATAACTAGGTATAATATTTTATATTACCTAATAAAAAAATATGAATAATTACAATTATAGTTATTGTCAAATTAATATATAATTAAATGTAAAGTTGAGGTACTTACAGACTATAATATATAAGTGGATTTATTCACGCGTGGACTTAGTTTTAGTTACATAAAAACCTCTACTTATTGATTAAATTTAAAAAATATTAACAAAGCTAATAAACATACTTATATCTTATAAGTTGTAAATTATGACATACATATATTTTATATATTACTCCATGTGTCCTGTCGATAAGAAGAATATAGTTACTTAAAATTTATAATTGCACATAATATATAATTCAATCTGTTTCAGGTATACCATATGCGTTTAATTTGTCTGGTGTCGGAATGGGAGTTATATTATTGGCATTGGTAGCGATTGTCACTGATTACTCATTAGTACTCATGTTAAGGAGTGCACACATAAGTGGTTCTTTTTCATATCAATCATTAATGAAATCTGCCTTTGGCAGATATGGTTTCGTAGTTTTATCTTTTCTACAATTTATTTATCCGTTTATGGGTAAGTATCAAAACATTAAAATAAGTAATATTTTAAAATTCTTAAGCCTTAAATTAAGTTTAAAATGTTTGCTGTTTCAATACATCTAAGAGTAAATCTTAGAATAAATCTTAAATAGGATTATTATTTTTAAGACTAAGTTAATTCAAAATATGAATAGGTAGGTATTATATTAATTATTATATACAATGTTATAAATATAATTATGTAAAGATTTAAATTTTTATATTTTCTTAATGATTAAGCTTTAGCTTTTTGGTTATTATAAAAGTAAAATAACATAATACATTATAGTCATATATGATTGAGAATTAAAATTAAATAACATCTAGGACAGTAATAATTCATATTATATATTGACATTTTAATATTAAAAATAAAATATAATATAATGTATATAAAAATATATAGGTATATCACATATATTATATTATATATATATATATATATATAATATCACAAAAGTTATGAATGATAATTACTGTAGATTAATTCGTTTATGTAAGTACTCGAAATATGTTAATACTCATAAGGTCTACATAAGTAGTACCTATACATATTTTGTACGTTCACAACGTGTTTTCAATTACCATTACAGTAATTCACCATGTTTGACCGACATTATGCTGAAACATTTTTATTTTATGGTATACACTACAATATATTACAAAAGGTTAGGTTAGGAAAATATTTTTTATGTTATATTTATATGTATAGTGTATACAATAAAATAAGAATTTTGAGCATAGCATTACCAGTAAAATAATGTGTGATTAAAGTAGTGTAAAATGGATGCACTGTGAACAATACATAGGTATGTAGGTATATATATTATTATTATTATGTAGGTATCAATTTGACATTAGAATATAATCTACTCTACTGCAATAGTGAAATATACCTTGTGATAAAAATAAATTATAAAATATTATTAGAAATGAAGTCTAATAGACTGTGTCCGCTTATAATCGTAATTGATGAAATACAATGATTTATAATTTAAATTTAACACAACCATTATTGTGACTTACTCAATAACGAAGTACACTCAAAACCTATATACAGTGTATATTATACACCACAAATTTATACAGCAGAGTGGCTTCCTGTTTTTTTTTTTTAATTTACACATCATGACGGAATTACTCATTATATTACATCGTGTACTCATATGAGCTGTCTTGCACCATGTTTCATACACACATTATTGTATATTTTATTGTTTCCTCCCATGATATTCTGTATTTTTTGAAAATAAATAAAATCTATTTCCATAATTCTAATTATTTTTTTTATGTATAAAATATAATATACTATATAAATTATACATTAGTATATTTATGTATTTCCGTTTAATTTTAACCTCTGTTTTTAATTTAATTTATATGGCAATCATTCTTTCTAACCTATATGTATTATGTAGTAGTGAATATAAAACCAAAATTTTAACAAATTAGGATTATCTAAACTTTTAATTATTAATTTATTTTCTTTACCTATAATCTATATATATATATATATATATATATATATTATATACCTAGTCCTTAATATATATTAGGATTGAATATTTGGATATTAGTCATGAACGCAGGCATCAACGCTGTTTAAAAAAAAATATATAATAGCCAATAAATATAATATAAGATCTATAATATTATTTCACTGTATTGCTTAGATCTGTCAATGTTTAACAACTTTGATTCTAACCTGTGTAAATATCGTATTCGAATAATTCTAAAAAAATTGTATAATAAGAGTAATGTGACTTAGTATTTGTACAAATGTTATGAAATTATTTTACGCAAAAACACTTTAACTTTTTTAAATTTGAACAAAAGTTATCAAATCTAATACGTTTATTGTTATAATTCAATAATTTTATCAGTAAAATATAAAAAAAAACAATGGACAGTATTTTTTTACTAAAACTATTTTAATATTATTATGGTGATTGTATATTTCCACACATCCCCGCTGCATATCAACATAAATATCGGACTGACTTTGTTTTAATTATTTCAATTTCACATTAAAAACGTCAATAATTATACTTGTTGTTACACATTAAAAGTTAATACTCTTGTAAGCAATCTTGCTGTGGGAGTAGGGATGATAATTATACTAATTTAATCAATATCATTGGTATAGTACCTACTACCTATAGTGTAGGTAATACTAATATTAATTATAGACTAAAGTAATAATACTAATTGGTTTGTAATACTATTTCATAACAATTTTTTAAAGATATGTACCTACAAAGATATAATATAGTAAGGATACTTCAATACTTGTATATAATATAGCTTTAGCCAATACACATTTTTAACAATCTGAAAATTTGATATTGTAGCTATGTAGAAATTATATTAATTTTATTTATTAAACTAAGACAATTTAAAGTTTAATAATAATGATTGCCATTTTAATTATTAAAAATTTTATATTAATCAACTATAAATTAATAAATATTTAGATATGTAGCCAGGAATAATTACTAATTAATATTAATTCCATGTACACCCTCTCCATTCTATCAAAATTATACATAAATAAAATATTATTTTTTTGGAAAATTAATATATATAATATTATATACAATATTAATTAATAGCGGAAGTTTAAATATATCTATTGCACATTCGCATTGTTATTTATAAGATTGTTATTAACCAAATTTTATTTTATTTACACTCGATTTACCTTCATATCGTGTATATTTTTTATCACACATTATATAAGTAATAACTAATTATAATATAACATTGAGTAATATGTTGTTTTGACAAAATATTTATTTGCAATATGTATCTACATATTAACACTAGGATTACCTGGGTAATACAATATTTTGCATATTTTTTATTATGATTGTTACGAATTAAAATAATATAAGATAAACTACAATATTCATTGTATATCAGTATATATATAGTAATATATTAATTATGTATAGTTAAATCGTACGTTAAGCCTAAATAAATACGAACTAAGTACCTATGATTAAAACTGTATTTAAATGTATCTTTTTACAGCGATGATAAGCTATAACATAATCGTCGGGGACACTGCAACAAAGGTCTTGATTCGGCTGTTTTCGTTGCCACACGACTCAATATTTGCTCAACGGTATTTCGTCATAGCAATGGCCACGATTTTTATCACGGCCCCTTTGTGCATGCTAAGAAATGTTGCGAGACTGGCAAAAGCATCTATTGTGTCGTTCATCATGGTTTTAGTTATCTTTGTGACTATAGTCATCAGATACGAATCTCTACACGATGTTATGTAAGCCGTCACACTAAATTATATATCAGTATGTACGCTTAACTAACACTCGTACATGATTATTAAATTTCAAAAAAATTCCCCTATCCCCCTTTTTTAATTTCCACAGGTCCACAGTAACTGAGGTCGGTAACATAAATACGTGGGAATTTGCTCGGCCTGGTGCAATTCAAGCTATTGGAATAATGTCATTCGGTAATATTTGCTTTTATCTATGTCCTATGACGTGTTATTGTAAATATTGACTTATATGACACGATTGGAAAAATATTTTTAAAACAATACTTATTCATAATATAAAAAATATCAGAATTGTATATCCTAGAAATATTCGTATCAATAATATTGTGACAGTATACATAACGTAAAATATAATATGTGTTTTTAAATATTAAAACTATATACCTAATATTTAGTATAATGATTGATCGATATGCATAATATGCCATGCATTATCTTAATATAGTACCATTATGGCATCATATACAGAGTGTATAGTGTATACTGTATATATATTACGTGTTAGTAAATAACAAAATAAATTAGTCGGAAAATTAATCAGATTTTTTTTTAACTGATAATATTGTGCACAAATACAGTGGCGTAGTCAGGATTTTTCTTCAATGGAAGGGGGGCTATCAATGTTTTCATAGCGGTCGGGGACGTACACGGAGGGGTGTTTTGGGTATTCAAACATCCCTCGAAATCTTTGGTTTTTGTAATAAAAAATTAATACTAACAAATTTAAATAATTTATATGACTTGAATAAAAATAAAAATACTTAAACATGATTTAAAAATAAAAAAAAATTATACCTATTGTGTATTAACGTAATGGATACAAAAAAATTTGAAAAAAAAAATGTTCTACTTTTCAAAAACAACCCTCCCCCAAATTGTTTTCTGCGTACGTGGTACGTCCCTGACAGCGGTGGTTTACTTATAAGTTCTTCCATAAATGTAACATTCAGATGCCAAAGTATTGTTAATATGTAACAAATAAAAAAAGTTATGACAATTTAAAATAAGTAAAATACAATTTAAGATTTTTATAGGGACTTTCATAGACCATTAAAATAATTTTTCAATTTTCTTAAAAATTCAAGGGGGGCTGCAGTCCCCTTAGCCTCTCCCCTGGTTACGTCATTGCACAAATATAAATGTAGGTATGGGATCGAAATTCCCGATTAATTACCAACATTTTAATCTGTATGTAAACTAAACTAACTAGAATAATTATGAATTTTTTCTTTTATTATTTAGGTTTTATGTGCCATCACAACGTATTTTTATTGTACGACTCGATCGAAGGAGCAAGTCAAACTATTTGGAATTGTGTAACACACGTCGCTGTCTCAATATCTTTCTTGCTAATGGTTGCATTTGGGCTAGTTGGATATGCTACATTTGGTGATCTCACTCAAGGTACTTTGGTTTCCTTATTAAAATAGATGCAAAATCATATTTTGTATTTATACACTGTTAACCTTATAGGTGATTTGTTGGAAAACTATTGTTGGAACGATGATTTAATCAACATATCAAGGTTGTTGTTTTCATTAATTACGTTACTCACATTCCCATTGGAATGTATGGTTACTAAAGCTGTTGTCGATCAGACGCTTAGGGGTGGCACTGATCCCATTCCAATGTCGAAAAATAGACATGCTATAATTACGATTTCTATTCTTGTGGCAACTTACTTTGTTTCCATATCCACGAAATGTCTTGGAGTAGCATTAGAAATAAACGTAAGTATAAATTATAATATAATTTTTAACGTACATTTTAGTTATTGAAAAAAATTCTTGAAATAAAATTATTTTATTAAAAACTAATCGGTTCTACCCCCTGCTTGTTTCGTACACCAAGCCCCTGGGTGATTAAGACCACCTCGTTGTATAATGCTAACCACTTCAAGCGGCTTCCTCCTCTTTGCATGTTGAAATTTAGTATCTGTCATACTATATATATTTTACTAATTCATTAAATTTATATTATTATAAAATATGATGTGCATATATAATTATAATATTATAATTACTTTACATGTTTACAATATAATGTTATTTAACAATATTATAAAAATTATTGTCTTCAAAAGCCTAAACTTGTGAAGGAATAGTTAATTTCAAAATAATTTTATTTTTATACATGTATCTATAATATTTATATCCAATTTTAACTTCAATTAATTTATATATATTTGGTAATATTAATATTAATATGAATAATTAATAAAACAATATAAAAAATATATAATAGGTATATAATAATTATGTTTTTTATACAGATTTTAAGTTTTAAATTTGTTATACAAATATGATTATATACAGAACATGAGTAATAATTAACAGCCAATTGTCATGTACATCACCGTGTTTATATTTTTTACTAAAAAAAACTGTTTGCTTTTTGACGATTACTGTAATAAATAATAATTGTGATTAAAACAGAGAGCTTAAAAGTTATACAAAAATATTTATTAATACTTATTTTGGATGGATTTTTTAAAATTTAATATACCACTCGTACTATACTGAGTGCGCCGAGAGAGCGCAAGTCGGGCCACGCATCCTCCTGCATCTCCCTGCTATCGAAACCGGTTTCCCTATGGCAGAGTGACGTTTGGGGATGCGCATAAAAACGAATTTTGGTCGCCGCCGACTTGTGCTCTCTCGGCGCACTTACAGTAAATAGTTCAGTGTTTCTCAAATAGTGTGTCGCGATTTTATACAGTGTATAGTATATCGGCATATTAGTTTTTAAATAAAAGGCTTTCTTAAAAGCTATTCTGAGTAAAGAATATACTGTAGTTCTGACCAAACTGAAGTATTTTTTAAAAGCACCTCCTGGGACAAATTCTATAAGTACCTATATTATAATGATACATCAATAATACAGAAAAACATTTTCATAGTATATGTACCTATATAATAATTATAACATTAATAGAACACTATAAATAATAATTTATATTATTATTTTTTATTAGGGAGTTGTGGCTGCAGTTCCACTGGCATTTGTCTTACCGGCAGCTATTTATATTAAAATATCCAATGATTCGTGGAAACAAAAGGTAATATCCTACTTATGATAATATTATAATAAAAATGTAAATCATTAGATTTTGAATTATTAAACCAAAATTCTTTATGGTTTAAAATGTTAATACATTTCGAATGTTTTATTTATTCAAGTATTATATTTTATACTTGGTTTGAGTTAAAACCATATAATATATATATTACTAAATAATTAATAATATTAGTATATTTAAATTTGAGTTAGGTATTTAAAATAAAATATTGGATTGATTTAAAATTTAATATAAAATCCATCCATTATAATTAAACATAAATATTCAGAAATAGTTATAATATTTTTTAAGTTTAAGGAATATCAATGTAAAATCAAAGGGCTATATTTAAAGAGTCCAAAATATTCTAATAAATATTTTTATTAGACTTTTATTATACCTAAAATACAATATAAGTGTTGAATATTTTTTGCAATTTATAACAAAGTTGAATAATATAAATAATATATTTAATTTTTTTTTTTTACTTTAGATTCCTGCGTATTGTTTGGTACTGTTCGGCACAATAGTAGCTGCATCTGGTATATCATTAGTCGTGTACGAGGTTTTAACTTTTACTGCGGATTCTTGTGAAAATGATAGGATAATGGATCACTGTTACATTAACGACACATACCTCCCAACTAACATTATCCAGTTACCATTAAACTAAATTATTTTTACTAATATCTTTTACTTGATAATATTTATGATTACATTCTAGTCTTTAACAAATATATATTTTTTAATGTTAATCGTAATGTAGAAAATTTTTGGCTTATTCAATTAAATATAGGTAGGTATATAAAAGTATGTAATATGAGTATAATATTACATAGGTAGATATATCTATTTGTATTGATATATATCAGATAATTCTAAGTTTTCATTTTGACAAACCCATCAATAAAATACTTTGTATTGTCGTTTTTCTTTGAACTATTTGAATCCTAGCTTTTTTTTAACGATAATATTTTTTTAATAGTTTATTGACTTGTAATCTTATTAAGCCTTGACATTGTCTCTAGTATAGAGAATAATTTATATGGAAAACAAATAATATTGATAACATGGTATAGTCATGTTGGCAAATTTAACAAGGTTAATAGGTTAATAATACATCTGGAGATTATATTAAAGTTTAAAGTGGTTAATTCCGGTGACAATTGTTGTTAACCAATTACAAACACTTTTAAGGTTATATACGAGTTAAATGATTAATCGGTTATCAGTAAATATAACTCTACAAGTGTTCAACTTTATTACATACGTAGGTACAATATTTTAAACCTTATATAATTTTCAAGATCTTACAGTTAAATGTAAAATTAATTAAAATAACTATAAAAAAACTAAAATTCAAAAAACCAATATAACTGTGTTGTAGAAGTTGTATAAATTGTTTGGCCATTCGGGTGTAAAACCTTGGTAATATACTAATGTCCTTCTAAAAACACTTCAGGCATATCTTGTTAATTGATAAAGTCGCATAGATACTTTATTTTTATACACACATAAACATCAAGATAAAATATATTAATTAAGAGCTTATACAGTCATCAGAATAATCGGTATTACCTACTGTACTCGAATTCTTGACATATTCGCATTTTTATTTGTTGATAAACTTAAAAATTGAAATCCAATTTTATTAAATATTTAAAATACATTGTATGAGTAATCAAAAATTAACTTAAGTATTTTAAGCCCTTGGATCTGATATTTAATTTATTAAATACAATATTTTAAACATACTTATTTAATGTAGTGATATATAAACTAGGTATATGACAATACTGCAATATGAGTATTCTAGAATGGATACCCACTAATTTATTCAAAAAATATTGTAGAATACCTATTTTATAAAAATAGACAGTTCTTTTAAAGAACTTCTTTAAAAAATAGTAAAATCGTTTTTATGCTATTTACGCTTTATAGCTTTTAAAATTACTTAATTTAAACATTTTATATTAAAATAAAATTATGCAAATGCCAAATTAAAGTAAGGTATGAAAACTATTTTCATTTATATTATTAATATAATATCAAAGAGAACTTGTAGTTGATATCAGTACTTAAAATATCTCTAACTTCAAAGCTTTATTTTGTAATTGTAGTCTTGCTTTTATACATTCTTTAAATAATAACAAATAATACGTATTTCAAGAATCTGTGTTATATATTTCTTGAATCAAAATTAATTATATAATTAATATAGATACTCGTTAAACAATTATTAATTTATGAATTATTTACAGAAATTAAATTTTGTTCCTAGTTTTCAACATACACATAATCATTACGTAATAATTTTTAATTTAGTTATTCCTTAGCGGTTTATAAATGTTTTAATGTTTTATATAAATCGGTTGATTTTGCTTATTGTGTTATAAGTTTAATAATTATGTATAGAAAAGTATTACATTATAATTTCAAATAATAATAATAATTTACACACATTATATTGTATTAGATATTATCATGAACCTATGGTTAAATAATGTTTATTTAAATAACTTAAAATATATGACAAAATAAAAATATAAACCATTTAGGTTGATTTATTATTTACTTATTTAATGGACTATTGTAACAACATTGTAAATGATAACAAATAAATACATAGTAAATATAATAATTAACAACAAGTTATCAGAGACAATATTATTACATAATATCTAATTTAACAATCAAGTATGAGGATTAAAATAGCATTGTCCAAAGGCTGAGTCCTATCATTACATTAATGGATAAGTATGCGTGTAATTGACCGTGGCTGAAGGCAGCAAGTATAGTAGTTACAATTTATTACATTACATTTACAATTTGTACTTGTCGTTATTAAAATAGATTACAAAGACTAAAAGTTATATTACATTATATAATAATTTTAAGAATAAACATTTGGAAACAATAAACTGGTGAAATAAAATATCTTATTAGTTATATTTATATTTTGTCTAAGTAATTCACATTTTATAAACTACAATAAGTGAACGATATAATAAAGGACATTCATAATTGTATTGCATTCAAAAAACTTGTGAAACTCGTTGATGGAGCAAAAATAAAGAGTTTGCATTTGTAATTAATATAGTCCATAATTAACCCAGAAGAATATGCAATGGAATTAAGTAAATTATGTTTTTTTCTAGTTCTAATGGAAATAATTCATGGTACATTTGATAGTAAAACTAAATTTATAGGTCGTACGCAGTTGTGGTGATATGGGTGTTAGAACATCCCTCATCGGCCGTATGTATTATGTTGTATAGTTAGTGTTTTAGTTTTAGTGTTAAAAGTTTTATACAACTTACACACATTTATTTATAATAATACAATTGTCATTAATATAATAATTTATAGTTTTTTATAATGCATTACGGGGATATTAAGATCGGAGCCCCCACATACCGTGGCTCTATAAAATGTTAAAACATTCACGTTAAATGAATCCTAGATACGCCACTCCTCGTACGTTATTAGAAAAGTAATCTCGGTTTGATACGTTATTTACAAATATTATTATAAAAGATTTTTTTTATATATATATATATAATATATACCTAACTAAATTTTTAAAATCAGATTCACTTGATTATTTAAGAGCATGGTGTTCAATAGAAACTCTACAGGAACTTATTAATGAAAACTGAAATAAAAAATATTATGAAGCCATATATTTTCAAATTCTAAATACAGTAAAAATATTTATTCGTGAAATGTTTGTATCAAATATAGAACTGTTAATGGATATTACTTGGTTGGAACTTTCGAAGTATAAGGAAATAGTAATTCTTTCGTAAGAACAGGCAACAGCTTCTATGTAATTCTTTAAATAAATTACCTATCTAAATTGCCTGAAGAAGATAGGAAAAAAATTATTTGTTGAATTAAAACATTTTGCAAGCTTTCAAGTTTTCAAGCTTTTAAGCTTTTCAACAACAACAAGATCTGTATATTATAAACGTTATACAAGAAAAACAAGCAAAATGTGATGACTACTTAACCAAAGTCTTGAAAATAGTTTATAAAATAACACTAAAATCTGATTTGTATAATACACTTTATTCAACAATGAAATATGTTTAAATACTTCCGTGTACACAAATTTTATGCAAACGAGCATTTTCAAAATTGAAAACTTTAAAAACAAAACTAAGATCGTCTATCAATCAAGAATAATATCCTGTACCACTAATGTACTTATTTGTAAAAGAAAATACCTATGTTAAAATGTATTCAAAAAGATGATATACATGACCAGCAAGAATTTTTAAAATTACTTGTTGACTGTTGAGAGCCCAATCATAAGCCAGAGTGCCAGACCGACATTGCATAGATTGTATTGTTTGAACAATTTTAATTCTATAACAGTCATCTTTTTAGGTACCATTTTAATTTCAAACCTAATCGTTCACTCTTAGACCTTAGCTTAATTTTTATTAACCCTTTATATCATATTGATAAATTATCTTTTTTAAATACTAATCTCAAATATTATTATTAGAAGTAATATTTATTATTATATTATATTGTATATAGAAGTAAAAAACATTTAACAAAGTGACAAATATGCAATTGTTCGTTTGTATAACTGTAGTTTGGTATGACGTGTATCCTTATTTAAAAGTTTAAAATCTGTTCAAGTCTTCAAGTCTCAAGATGAACACTATTCTTAGAATGAATCAATATTATGACTGTACTTTGATAACTATCAGTTTTTAAGGAGTTCAGTATGGATATTTTTTTAAGAATAATGTTATATATGAGTTGGAAAACAAAATTTTGAAAAATTAACCTGATCAATCTAAAGTAAATATAATAACAAATTAAAATCTGTTTTCTAGAGTACCTTTAAAATCGCATAACTATATAGATACATGGCTTATCACATATGAGTTATGATTAATATACGATTGGTATATTTTGGTAAAAATAAGTGAACATTAATTAGAATCCCTAATAAAGGAGTTATCTAAAAAATTGAATATAGCCTATACGTATACCGTAGTTTTATTTCTTTTGCGTTTATACTACTATCATTACTATTACCATATCCAAATAAGTTAGTTAAGTTACACTTAACAATAGACTATAATTTAAAAATATCATTTAATCGTCAATTTCCACCTTGATCGTAATTCATACATCATATAACCACTAACCATATTATAGTATACCTAATGTTGAATAAGAATATGCATATTTCGTGTGTATAATATGTGTGTAATATTAATATTAATTTATGATTTGTTATTCAATACATTTGTTTATATATATATTAAATAGTAGTGTTTGCTTATTTATTTATTTTTGCTTATTTTATAAATTAATTAATAAAAGGGAAAAATGAAAATAAAAAGTTAAAAAAAAAAAATCCTATTTACCTTCATACTCCAATATTAGGTTAGTATTTTAGTGTAGATATGAATAATAGATGGAATTTTAATAAATTATACTTTTATTTTTTAAACATTTTATTGTTCAATTATTGCATAAAATAAATAAATAAAAACCATATTTATCAATATCAAAAATGTATTTATTTAAAAGTTTATCATCGAGAACCATAAACATTATTTGTGGTGAATATTTCAATATTGGATCCATGGTGATAATTTTAAAATAATATGTATTGTGGAAGTATCTATTGTGAAAGCAGTTCCTGTGACAACGTCGGTTCAAAACAGAAAAAAAGTTTATTTGGTATAATTTTCTTAATTTTTTAAGTCTATTATGTCCTTTTATGGTTTGATAAAAAAAATATCATTTTATTTTTAAACAAATATGATCTAAAATTAAACGGCTCTTTATTATTTGATCAATATAATAACTTAAATTTGTTATGGTCAAAAATTTAAATTCCTCAACGTTTAAAATCAGATGAAAAGTGGGTAAAATATTTTGAGCCTATAGAAACTGTGATAATCAGTGTTAATTTCAGACTTTATATCCCAGGGGTATCGTACATTTTCGAGGGGTTATGTCATAAGAGTAAATAATTAATGGAATTAAAAATATTTTATACATTTTTCTTTGGAGGAGTATATTATCCCCCGGTTACTCTCTGAAATAAACACCGGTGAATTCCGAATGGTGATCCATCTTTAGAACTTTTAAAAATATGTATGTTCAGTTTTGAATCCAGATAATTTCTCTGGGGGGGAGGGCTCACTTTTTTTTCATTGGCGAATGGTGATACGTGATTTTAGTATTGTGCATTTAATAAATAGGTACATTTTGTTGAAAGTTGTATTTGTCAGGGGGGTGAAAGAAATTTCAGAGGGGGTATTCGCTCCCCCTGAAGTATACCTGGATTCAACACTGTGTAGTGTGTATGTTCTAGCTACTTCGTAATTCTTGCTCAAAACGCTAATGTCGAAAAAATATCTATGGCAATTCTATGCTAAAATAGTTATCAATGTATGTAAGGCTATGTTGTTATCACTTATCATAATGCATGACAAGTGATAACAGTTATCTCTCAGTCTCAAACTCTCGACCTTTAAAAACTTCATTTAGTTCATTTAGTTCTGTGGTTTTAGTATTCTCTATTAATTACATCATACTATCAAAGTCTTAACTCTCATTTAGTTTCTTTTTACTTGTTAAGTGTTTACTGTTTGGTTTGGTATTTATTTATTTGAAATCCATTGGCACAACATAACTCCACTACTTATTTCAATATTACACGAATTGTGCAACAAATTTATAGATGGTAACTAATTATTTTCATTTCATGTTGGATTTATTTTGTAATTTTACGATCATTTTATTAATAGGCCAGTGTTGTTGTCGTTGGGCTAGGTCTGGCCGCAGCTGGATTTGCTGGTCGACAAGTATTACGAGTTGCCCCACAAGTAGCTCAAAAAATGAGTGAAGTTCTCAAGACAATGTCATCTGAATCTGGAATTTTGGTAAAATTACAAAATATTATGACTTATTTTTATTGTTACAAACATTTTTTTTTTTTTATTGCTTTTAGTCGAGCAGTAAATATCACAAAGGCGGATTTGAACCTACCATGTCCAAACGTGAAGCCACACTCATACTTGACGTGTCAAATAATGCTCCAAAAAACAAAATCAAGGTAAATTACATTATACTATAATAGTTCCATTGATACTTTATGTTATGTAAAAGTCCAATGAATATATTCCAATGTTTTCCAATTATTTAAAATTGTATACACTAGTATCTACATTTACTACAAAGACAACATTTTCAAATACCAAAGATTTGCATATTTTTGTTAGATACAAGGTATAATAAAAAAAATACTTTTGAAGTAATTTAATAATATGCTATTGTTATTATGGGGGAGAGGGAGGGGTAGAGGCTAAAGAATACACAAATGTTATGAACAATTTTTCTATCTCTCTTTGCTTAACAAATTCCGAGTACATTGAGTAATGAGCTGTTTTCTATGACAATAACAATATCATCAATATCACAATGAACATAAACAATTTTTCAAGTCAGTAATATTTATAAACTTAACAATATTTCAAATTAATAATTGTTAACTTGATTCATGTCACCTAAATTTAATTCAAAAACATACTATTATATAGTGAACATACTATTAAATTATTAAATAAGTACTAAAAATCTGCGTTTCTGTATCACATGTATTCTTTTATCATAAATTATTATTATTTTATGGTTTTATACCTATTTAACAATAAATACCTGTACAATATTATAGTTTATATTCTTAAAAAATAATTTTAATTAATTTAAAGTTTTTATTTATTATTGCTACTACAATTACATAAGTTAATGTTCTTCTCAGATTACACAATACACATAACATATGAAACTGCTGGCAACTACTATTGACCAAATTAAATCTCTAGATTAGGGTCATTACAAATCGCTATCCATAACCAGTGGCTGCTATTTTATTTATAGTAAACTAAAGGTTTTGCTCAAGTAATACTTTCAAAGTAGGGTGGCTATTTTTTGTGTATTTTAAAAAACTGAATAGTTAAATGTATGTAACTTATAAGTAAATAAATATAAGGGAATATTTATATAACACATATTGACTTATAATTTGTAATTAGAATTCACGGATGTTGGATACTAAAAAAAAAATATGGTTGGACAGAAGCACATAAATACCTTTATACTAGTATTAATATTTTTCAGTTTTAAGCATTTAAATATAATGAACTCTTATGGTGGGGTGAATAAACTATACCCTTGGTGGGTGATTACTGATTACTTTTATGTTTCACTAGGTCTATATTTTTTAGAATATCCGCCACTGTTGGGTTAGGTACATGTCCGTGTTAAATTTTAAATTAATAAATTTTGTTTTTAATAAATTATAGTAATTATACTTATAAGTGATTAACTATGATATTGGGAAATATGAATTCAACTTCATAGAAATTAACAATTATGATAAAATTAAAAATTATATTTTAATAAGCAATGCGTAAAAATGAAATATAAAATCAGTACGTATAGACATTGATTATACAGTATTTATTACTTAATCAATGGTATAGGTACGTATATTTTTCATTTCGATTGGTTATATAATTAAACAACAATTTATTTTATATCATTAAACAATTTCCTGAAATCTATTTCTTTTACGGACATGGCTATCGGCTATGGCCTATGAGTGACATTTGTTGTGCAATGTGTATAATGTATATCTATTTTAATACTTTGGTGAAAAATACATATTTTATGTTTTTATTGCGTGAACGCGTGGTAGTACTATTGGTACTCAATTCCAAGTTTTATTTTTGAAGCACGTAAACTCATTTCCGCAGTAATTATCGTATGCATGGAAAAATATAATAAATTTAATAATATGTTATTAGTGTTGTATATTAATAAATTATATTATGTATTTTTCATGTTTTTTTCAGGATGCACACAAACGTATCATGTTGATCAATCATCCAGATAAAGGCGGTTCACCGTACCTAGCTGCAAAGATAAACGAGGCCAAAGATCTTTTGGATAAAAAATAAACATCGTCCACCGAATTGTAGTGTAAATATATGAATGTACAAAAATATAGATATATTATAAATTTTATCGGTAACTTTTGTATTGTGAATATTCCATTTTTTCGTCCACGGACTTAAATATTACCTATTATTAACTTCCTTGTATTATTATAATTATTTTTTCCAGAAAGTTCTTCTACCCTAAATTTATCACGTTCCGATGAAATAACATGTTTCATAATATAATGTATAAATAATATTAAATAAACATGTATTTTGTACTTCAAATAAATTATACAACAAAAAATAAACGCCTTAGACATATGTAATAATAATATTTCGATTCAAACAAAAACGTTATTTTTTCGCGATTTTGTGATCTTTTAACAACTTTTTTCTAAACAATCCATAGTCGTGTTGCATGAGTTCATAAGCCGTCTGACGTAGTTTTTCGACGCGGGCTAATATCTTCTTCGGTCCACTGCTTTTAGTCTCCTCCAACTGGCGCAACTGGTGTTCCGTCAATCCTTCCACATCACTGGCGCATTCTACTATAGCGATGTAATCATTTTTAATTTTTGACGATTCGCTGAAATGTCAAATTCATAATTAATGCCAACAACTCATCCATCATTTCCATAAATTTAAATAAAAATCTGGTGTTAATATAAGGTAAAAATTATACTTTGAATGTGTAATACCACTAATACCTATATTGTTTTGGTATAGTCAATAAAAACTTAATACTGAATTTTGTCACATAGAAACAAGAAGTTGTCTATATCTGAACCTGATACTTCCGTCAACAAAAAAAGGTTTGTAAGTACCTATCTACTTACTTAAAATTTGATAAAGATATTTGAACGTATCAACGTATCACAGTGTTTTCATAGGAAATTATTTTTATATTGTGGTTTATTAAATATCCCTTTTGCTTAAAAAATATGTTTTGAAGTTGCCTATTAAAAGCCCCTTTTAAATAGGGGTGTAAGACATCTTAAGGTAAGATTTCCTTTTAAAATAGGACAATAAAACAGAAAAGGGTCTAGACGCTCATCATAACTAGACCCGGTATTGTTGATAGGGATTGAAGAAAAATGTTAGCTTTAGTGATTATTATAGATATGACTATTGTACCAAATAACATCGGTTTTAAGGGGTTCGAAATAGGCAAAATTCCTCTAGATTTGTGTGTGCTTAATCACCTTGATCAATTATTGATCACAGTTAAGCTACTATTCAAAGTAACTTTAAAATCTCAAAAAGTATTATTACATTATATAATACATAGTTATTGGAACACCAAAGAGTTCGATATACTTTTAAGCAACCGTCAACCAGTAGTTTAAATTGTTGACGTCATTGATTATATATATAAGTGGTATATTGGATATTGGGGGAAATAAGCCTCCTTAAAACGTAATCAAGCCACACAAGACGTTATACATCTAAAAATGTGTGTTTATTTTAATGGATAAAATAAAAATGTTAAGCCTCCCCCACGGATGTGACGAATAAGCGGATCGCCTATGGAGAAACAAATCGAATAGATTCATAATATGCTTACTTTTCAATCTTTTTGTGATGTACGTAGCGCAACAAGTCGTCGCACATTTTCCACAACTCCAAAATGTCCGCAGAATCCAATTTGCATGCATGCAAATAGTCTCCGAACATTTTCATGGCGGTTTGATTGGCCAAAACGTGTTTCAGACTGTTCGTCCACCTGTCCAAATCATCTTTGGATACAGAATTACATGGATCTACGCAAGGAACGCAACTCATTACGACCCAGTTTGTAAAACAATTACCTGAAAATTAGAAACAACATAATATTATTTGAAATAAAAACTAATACTAAGTAGGAACTTAAATTAGATCCCCGCCGTTTATTCATATGAATCATTAATACATAGATTTGAAATTTAGATATCGTTAAAACCGTTTCAACTCGATTTAAACTATTGAAATTTAAAAATGTGTGTCAATGATTAAGCGGTTGAGGGGTCACATATAATTATTAATTATTTATTTGAAGAATAATATTTAATATATTTACTGATTACTGACAGACAGCAATAAAAGTTGGAAATATATTTTGTTCATTGGTAAAAAAAACTATAAGCAGTTAATTACACCAATAACTCTCCGAACGGACAACTAAACCGAAGAAATGCTCACACGGTAAAAAGTATTAATATTTTTTTAAGTTATATAATTTAATTTTTTTAATGCATATTTATACCTACAACCTTCTAATTTTAAAAACAAATAGGTATAACTATTAGTAACTAGTAAGCTGAATGTTTGGTTGATATTGTAGATGTTTTAAATTTTAAAACCGTTCACAACAACTAGGACTATCGTTTTTATTTTTATTTGTTTATGTAAGATATCATACATCTATCTCATAACTCATACCTTAGGGCTATTATCTAATTAATTAGTAATTTATTACTCATCATTTTCGTCTATATATTATTATTTATAAAAATGACTGCAAAATGTAAAAAAAAAAAATTACCTATACCATATTTTATTGGATGTCATAAATACTTAGTTATACAGGGTGTCCCGTGATGATTTACCCATTGCGATATCTCCTGAAATAATGGATATATCATAATTCTGATTTTTTTAATAAGACTCACAGGGACAAGAACAACAAATATTTTATGTTTTTATGTTTTAATTTATTTTAATGTTTTGGTAAAAAAGTTAAAAAATATATTTTTTTATTTAATTATTTTCAAAAAAATCGAAGATAGTCATTTTGTAAAGTTAATTTTTTTGAAAATATTGACGTTTCGACATTTTGATTTCATTAATCTCCTGATTTTTAATATTTTTTTCTAGTTTCTAGAAGAACGAATTGCCGTACGAGCACGCGGGTCGCGGGACACATACACGTTATCTGTATTTGTTACCACTAATCACCATTGATTAAATATACATAGATAGTTCATATAATGATAAAATATGGCAGCCTTGAAATTACGACTATGGGAGCCAGACACCGGGCGCGGTGTCTACCTAGTAGTCCAATGGTCAGTGACGGGTGTTACAAAACGCAGAAACCAGGATCGAATTTGCCATGCCTATACAAATTTTTTGCAGCCTTTTTGATATTTTTTAAATTTTTTTCTCGATTCTCAGTCAAGATAGAATCTGTTTTATAATCAATGGTGGAATTGTAGCAGTGTGAGAGGTCGACTATTGAGTGCACTGTTATGTATTTACTATTTTGGTTTTACCATTAATTTGATTAAGTTTATAGTATAATTTTCTAAATATAAATTGTACACTATTAATAAAGTATAGACAATAGACATTGACTAAATATACATATTTAATCAATGGTATAGATTTAATAAGCTTGATTCAGCGATTATTTATAATTGGGTAAATTTAGTAAGAAACTAGGTTTATTATTTTTGATTATTATATATTAATTTAACAGTTTGTTTGTGTTCGAACTTTAAAGTGAACAGATCTCCCATAATAAGTTACTGTAATAGTTATTTATTGTATTAATTATCATTTTAATTGTAAATTGAGAAATTTAAAATCTAAAAAAATGTCACGAAAAAGTGGGAACGTATGTGCATATTACGGATGCGGAAAAAGTCCTAGGAATTATGATGGAT
>VUJU01002176.1:11682-41368 GCA_009835225.1 Aphis craccivora | reverse complement strand
CCGTTTTTCCGTCATTTTTTTTTTGTTTTTCTCGATTTTTTTGAAAACTGTTGGAAAATGTTAACTTTTTACCTCTATAATGCACCAAGGATATTCACCTTTTACATCGGAAACCACCCCCATAGTTTGAAATTGGAGCATTATTTCGACTAGTTATGCTGTACACAGACACAAAAACAAAAAAAAAAAAAAAAAAAAACACACATCATTGTAAAATCAATACATTCTTCACTTCGTTCAGAATCTAAAAAATGTCACTATAGGTACTAGCATATTTTAAATGACTGCAGCACATAATAATTCAATAACCTGTGGGGCTGTGCACCAATCCGAATCGAGGATAAAATTATTCATTTAAAATAATCGGTGTGTTTAAAGTGATCGGATACTGTAGAAAGTGTACAGGTACCTATACTTAAAAATATTTCTATATTATACTATGCATTTATGAGTGTTTGCTCATTGGACAAATAAAGATCGAACAAAAATTAAAAAGCGATAGTACTTTCAGCTATAATTGTAAGTATGAGTAATAGCCAACAAGTAACTGGCTATATATTTATTTTTTTTTGATTCCGGTGAAACATAATAGTATAATATGCCATAATAACGAATAGTTTAGGTGCTGATAAGTCACGCGGCTATTATATTTATATAGGTATACTTACCGACAAATTTCACCGTAGAACATCTACGGCAACCATAGGTCAATGACAAAAATCGGAAAATTAATGCATTATAGCAATAATATAATTAGTGTCTATATTGGTTCGTAATTTAAAATATTCGCTATCTTTGACAAAACATGACAATCGAAAATTGTAGAGTGAATAAAATAAATGTACTATTCTGGGTTGCAGTGTATAATATATATATATTATATTTAATAATATTATACAAATAGTTGGTAAAGTGGAGCATTATAAAAATAAAAATTATTTATTTATTATTCGATAATGCAGTAATGAATTCAAAAGGATTTCATTTGGGAAACCAAGACCCTCTTTGTAAAAACTAGCTTATTAATTAATTGTATTATAGCTAGGCACCTATTATATTTATATAACATAATATGATGTACACTATAAACAATATAAGCTCTTTAATCCTTTAAATATGTATTTCATTATAAAATATCTATAGATATTTATCATTTTTAATTATACATAATATTTATATACTTAACCTAACCTTATGTATGATTTTTGGTTTTTACATAACATTTTTTAATCATGAATTTCATAAAATAATAATAATAGTATAATTCTGGCTATATACTTTTCTAAATATTTTCAATATTTATATAAGTATAATATATGTTGTAAATCTACAATAATAAATTTTATTTTCTTATATTGCTGCAGCGTGTTCTACTTTTGTGACACAAAAAGTGAGTGAGAAGATGATGTATCACCATCACGTCATATATCCTAGTATTGAAATCGAAGATGTGTGTTGATATTTTTTATTCGTCATAAAACTTCTTTATTTCTAATAACATATAATAACAACGAGTGAAGAAATTGATCATTCACACATTTTATACCTAATTTATAAAATATATTAATAATAAGTATGCCTAATACCTAGTACATATATTATAATGCAGGTATGAGGTAGGTATAATACATTTTGTCACATTCGAAACACGTGATACCGCTATTTTTCAATTGACATGACGGACATTATCCTTATACAATACAACTATATATCCTAGAATCCTACAACAAAATGTAGAATGAACAATAATAATATAATATGCTATTTTGGTGGTACCTAATGTTACACATAATATTAATGATATCTCCCAATAGTCTGTTAATTTTTACAAGCAGTATAATTTATAAACGCCTATGCCATGGTCAGTGTAGGGAATAGTTAACTAAAATATTATCTAGATAAAGATAATGGCCCATTGTACAACGAAATACCCATCTACATCCCGTCATGACTAATTTTAATTTCCATTTTTAAACAAACTGCAAATCCGCAAAAAATACGTTTTCGAAAACAATAAAATAAATACCTATAACATTTTTAACATATTTGTATTATTATTTATTGTGTATTACACATTTACTTAAAATTCTACTAGTAATAAGTCTACATACATTTATTGTCAAATCGGTATGTTTATATATAATGTAGTCTGATATATTATCAGGCACACTCGCACACTACTACACCAAGAGATCCCTTTAAGACCAGAATATTATATTAATATATCAATATTAGTATTGAAATGAACTACGAAAACGTACACACATTTTATAGTAGATACTATAATATCAATATAGTTGTAGCTTCGTATAAATATATTTTAATTTAATGTAGGTTATAATAACGAACAAATAGTTATTATACCTACACTTATACTCGTATAAGCAATATTAAGTTAGTAGGTACATATTATATTATTATGTATTTAATATTTTTATTATTTTTCTTATGATTTTTTATAATATGCTCATTTGTCATTATGCGATTATATTTTGATACAGACAATTGATTATTGTTACTGTTACTTGGATAGGTAATTCAATGGGATAATGGCAATATAATATTATAAACATGCCACGTTTACAGTTGTGGGCTTGTGGCTATATTTTGATCATAGTTTATTCTCATATATAGTCATATATCACAAATGAGAGCAACCAGTGAAAATGAAAATATTACAAAATACTATATTATTTTGGAAAAACAAATTTCTTCTCATAAACTATGTAATTTATTAGAATATTTATACAAATACCTATTTTGCAACTATAGTTGCCAGTTGGATATACTTTTTATAATTTTTCTTACACAAAAATCTTTTTAGTATAAGCTAATTTATAAGAAGAGTGGGGTATGTATAAAAACTAAGTTTTAATTTTTTTTTTAATTAAATCTTAAATAAAAGTTTAGTAGATAATATTATGTACCTAAAATATATTGGCGTATTATATTTGTGTATTTTTAATACTGGTATATAAAAAGTCTATAAAAATGAAACATGCATGTAATATATTGCCGTATATAGGAAAATTATTCTAATATTTATATAAAAAATCCTTACTTCGGACTAATGTAATTTTTTTTAATAGTATTATTTAGGTATTATTTATTATATATAAGTACCTGTATTAGTAGGATTATTTAGGTTAAATAGGTTGATATTAGGTAGGTGTCTTTTTATTTTTATTTTAGTTATAAAAAAACAAAAACGATTGTCTGAGTTCAATAGGATGAAAATTCTTACACACCATGCAGTTCGTAAATATGGTGTAAAAAAAAAATATAGAAACGTGTATTATTAAATTTTATTTTATTAGGTAGGTAGGTACATACTACATAGTAAGTATAAACTATCGCTTAGTAGTTTTTATGATTATATTATTATTTGTTATTAAATATATTTTTCATTATTCAAAAATATGGAGCACGTGCCTATTTAAATCTCTAAACGTCGAAAAAAAAACATACCAATTTTTATATTATTCTACAGGTATAATAGGTATATTATATTCTATAAATATTGAATAACACAAAATATATGATTTAGATTGGTACAAAAACATTAAAGTGATCTCATTTTTACAATAAAATTAGTCTGCAGATGGCTAGATGGCACATATTTTCAGTAAGTTTTCTCGAAAAATTATTGGATTAGTTATGCACCAGTACACTACAGTTGTTATAATAACAACAATAATATAACAATTATAGTATATGTTTATAGCAGTATAAAATATAATTATTATTATAATATAAATAATATAATACGTATATAGGATTGTAAAAATGTACATAAATATAGTGCAGATGTAGGTGTAAAAATAAATTAAATTGTAAACCTTTAATAACTAATAAGTACTTATAGCTTTTAGATATAGTAAATAATATATAGAATATATTTAGATTCCTATCACCTATATACAATAATACAGTACATTGTATAGTTCAACGTTTCGTACCGTTTTATGTATGATATACAGTCTTGTAGTGTATTAGAATAAATACTGTCTTAGACATAATTATATTGGAAAATCAAATACTTTTCAAAATTAAAACGAATTATTCGTCAGTCGTCAAATTTTTTTTTGGAAATATTTAATACTTTATTTATATTTGATCACTCATAGACGAGCGATACAAAATACACAAATATCTAATAATACCTAGTTAAATGTAACATTACAATTTTATATTAGTAAATATAAAATTAATTTTCACCAACCGATTTGTAAAAAGTAAAATGATAAAAACATTTAAATACATTATGCCAAGTATTTGTATTTGTTCTTAAATACTTTCTGAATGTATCAATGTATGTATTTTTATCGCTATTTAAACACAATTTAAAAAATATTTTTTACAAGACTGATAATTTATGTATTATAATGACAAATAATGAAATGTGATAAGGCATGTAGGCTATATAATATGTAGTAGGTACTTCTAGGCATAGTGTATAAAGTGCTGTAAATGTACTGTGATATTTTCTAGGATAATACAATATAATATTAAATATAATAAATGAGAAGTCGTATTACCCTCCTCACGTTTGAGTATTATACTATTACATATTATAATACATTACCTAATACACTTCCTATATAATATATTTGTATATAAGTTTCACATACTCCATTTATCCACTCAACTATACACCGAACACAGGTATTGTATACTAATTCTATGTTTTCAAGCTTTTTAACTAACGAAAATTTTCAGTGTTTATACTATTATTTTTATACGTGGAGAAATTTTAAAAATATTTTGACTGTTTTTAAGCTATTAATTGAACAATTGAAATTTTCACTTTTTTATAGTATTAGATAGGTACATATTTCAGTAATTATTATCTTTAACTTTTTGCTCGGTAAAAAAAATTAAGTTGTTATTAATATAATATATATATAGGTACTCGATATATCGTAAATCTAAACAAAAATATTTGTAAATTTTAAGTGTTATCCAAGTGTTGTAACCCATTTCGCCAAAATCACGAAAATTAGTAAATTATTTTTTAACTAAAAATGCCTAAAATGTTTTATATTCATAGGTACCTAAAGGTTTGAAAATTAAATGCAAGGTTCTTTATAATTTATATGTTTTCTTATCCACATTTAAAAAAAAATTCTACTGAAAAGTCAAATTAATTTTTATCAATGTTTGAAGTTCAAGTTTTAACTATAAGTCTATTGTCTATATATCTGCGTATGTATATTCACCATAAGATAATAATTTCTTCTTAAAAGATTCTTATATTTGTATAAGACTATTAAAAAAACAAAATGTTCAATTTTTTTTATATATACCTATGTATTTTAAGTTCACAATTTTACTTCATTCGTCAAAATCACAAAAACTTACAAAAAGAAAAAATGTTCAATTATTTATATTAATAAATTGTTAACTGGACATAAGTACTGTACAGGCGTAAAGTAGAGATGTACCTACCCGTCCTACCTTACTGTCCATCTTTTTATTTTTGTCATTAAAATATAATTATAATTTATTACTTTATACAACTAATGTAACCAGTGTTTAAATAAAAAAAATACATAATTTAAATACAAAATCTGTATTATTTTAAGCCAGATTACGTAATATTAAAGGATAAGAATGATAATATTTAAAATCCCTTAAAATTTTAAAAGCTATGTAAAACTAGGTATGTAAATATAAGTGTATAACACGACGTATGCATAAATAATTATGTGCATCAAATTTATTTGTTAGAAATTTAAAAAAAAATAAATGTAAATGCATTAAAATACCTTTAGTTATTATATTTTTTTCTTTTGTTTCATTAGTGCAAAGAGTTTATCAGAGTATAGGGACTATCTTAACTTACTAATGTAGTAATGTCAAGTTCTTACAAAAAACGAATTGTACATTTGTACCTATGTAGATATTATAGTACAATAATATTATAATTATAATTTATAGCACAAGTATTATAATTATACATACCTACCATAAATAGCGCCTTATTTATTAAAATTATATGTTTCATTGGATTTTTAAATATATTTATAACATATAAATGTTGAAATGCCTAGCTATTGCCTATTATACTATTGTTATTAAAATTCACAGAAATCATTCTAAAATATCTCTATTACCCAAGCAATTATATTAAGACTCAAAAGACTGAATAGTGAATACTATTATTTTAATTATTATATATATATTTTATATTTTACACCTTTTGTACTCCTATATAGAGGTAAACGGACAGTTTGTACTATCTATTGTTTAACTTGCATATCGCGGACACTTTGTACGGCGGAAATAATTTGGTAAAAATCGATCGCGGACGTTTTGTACGGCATAAATAAACCGGGAAATGTATCTTAAAAGATGAGATAAAATTAAATTTCTCAAAACTTTAGATTGCAAATCATGATTGCGATTAGTACCTATGAGACATGCGTGTTTGGTGTTACAGGCCACAGCATTAAAAGTACCTATTAAAATATTAGCTTATCTCATCTAAATTATCACTATTATCTACAAAGTATTAAAAGTAGGCATTATTCCTTTTTTCCAACTGTAAACAATACATATTTTTACAGTATTAATAACTAGTGACGTATTTATGAGAGACTTTGAGGATATATCTCACGCATGACTTTTTGTTTTACAATTTGTATCCCAAAGAAATAGGTACATGATGTTTCCATCCTAATATTACGGTAATAATTATATAATATATTGATTTATAAATTATGAAAATTAATGATTTTATTTGTTTTATGCTTGGAATTATAAATTATGGAATTATTTAATTAGTATTCTTAATTCTTATGCAATATAAGTCTATCATATACACTGGCACACTACCGGTTAATTTAATAACATACCTATACCAATATTTTTTTATCATAATAAAATTTAATTTAAATTTATTTCATATTAAATGTTTACGTACGCTAGAAAATTATAGGTATAATTATTCAAATTAACAATTTCTTATTTTGATATTTGATAATGTAGGAAAACCTCATCTAACGGCAGATAATAAGCGCGAAGTATTAGATAATACGTCCTCACTCCTCACGAAAAATCATTAAAATATTACATATTATAGGTAGGTATATTCTGTTATTTAGGTATATCAATAAGTACACATTATATTTTATTATGCTTCATTTCTCTTGCCAACCGGATTCTCATATATACAGTCATATACCCCCACCCACCTAATAATACCGTTATGGCGTTATGGTATTATCAGCTTTAATAAAATATCATTGCTGCAGATCCAGTTACTCAGCAAGTATATATTTATTATTTATAGATACATGAATACACATACATATATACATCTGTATGCAATTGAAAATTAGAATTTGTGTTTAGAATTTGAAAATAAATCATTAAAATATTATTAGCTAAATAACTTAAATAATTCACCATAATATACTCATAGGCGTCCCCAGACATTTTTCTAGGGGGGGGGGGCAAATTTTTTTTTTATCTAAATACATAGGTAGACCTATTTTTAGAAGCTTATTTCTCATTGGGAATTTTACCAATCGCTGTGGAAAAAACATTATTCCAATTTCCAGGGGGGGGCAAGTGCCCCGTCTTGCCCCCTTCCCCCTTGGGGACGCCCATGAATATACTAAAAACAATATTGATTTACAAAATATTATCAGCATTTTCAAACTACAATCGGACAAAGTCGTGGGAAGAGGACTGCATGAAGTTGATCTCCAGAAATGGATTTTAGCTTATATATATGTAAAATGTATACCTATAACCTATGTATGTATCTACATTATCTCTCATTAGAATTTAAAGTAAAAGTGATGCTATCTAAATTACCATATTGAGCTTGCACCAAAACCCCATACATAAAAAAAAGCGGTCAAGTGAGTAACGCTCTGCCGTACAGTAGGTAACTACTATTTAGGTAGGTATGTATTAAATTTGAATCCAATGATAGGTATCATTTTATACGAAAAACGATTCTGAACGAAGATGATTTGTCAGCCTAGGATATATTTTCCAGTTGGTGGTGAAATTTTATAAATGTTCGCAATTTTGACATATTTTGTAAAAATTTGAACTTTAAACGCGTATAAAAAAATTTGTGACTAACGATTTTTTTTAACTACAATAAGAACAACTTATAAAAACTTTGTATTAAATTTTCAAGTTTTTTTGGGCACCCAACATCTTTTTATCGACACTTCAAAAAAAAAAAAAAAAAAAAATACTTGGATCGAAAATTTCTGTTGTCTATAAATATAACTTTAAAAAGCCAAAATATTTTTGAAAATTTAACTACAGACAACACTAATATAAACATTTGCTGAATATTTTAAGTATTTAGTGATTCGTTTTTAAGTAACAGCCAAATAAAAAAATCAATTTTTTTGAAAAGTTTTGGAAAATTTTTACTTTAACCTCTGTAATGCAGCAAGTATGTTCACTTTGCCATTAAAAACTACCACCGAAGTCTAAAATTGAAGCATTATTTCAACAAGTTATGCAAGCACTCACACACAAAAAACACATCATTATTAAATTAATACACTCATCACTTCGTTCAGAATCTAAAAACAAACAAATGCCATAAAAAAGATTCAAAAATAATGCTTTTGAACTACCTACGTATATGGCTATATAAATTAATTAAGTGTACCTATAATAAGTTCATACCAAGATATTGTTTTTCATGCACATAAATTGGATTACTTTCCTAAATAAATTATAATTATATGAATAGTGGGATAGTGGGTACCTACTACCTATAACTGTTCATACAAACATTTACGTGATGGTTTTAATAAATAAGATACACGTATTAACTTAATATTATATAATACAGGGTGATTTATTTATTATTTTTAATGATAGACTATATCCATTATTTTAGAAAATATAAACTTTTTAAAAATACTTCATTAACAATTTTTTATCATTATCATTTTTAAATTTCACTCTTTTTAAGTTTAACATTTCGAAGCAGAATTACTAAAGGATCAATCTATACAAATTAAATTAAGGACAAGTATTTTATTAGTCATAAGTACTATTAAAGTTTTAACAGTAATATAAACCTAATAAACTAGTGCAGGCTATACATTATGTGTAAGAAGTACCTATACTTACTCCTAATAATTTTTACTTTGGAATAAAGAATTAATATTGTCTTAACAAAAATGTAGATATTTAAAAAATAATAATACAAAAATACATTTTTTACGGCTATGAGTGTTTTACATTAAATGAATCACCCAGTATAACAATTTCAATTTATATACCTAATTAAAAAGCTAGATGCGTTTATAATATATAGTTCATAACCCAACCGCTATTTAAGCAACAAAGTAGGTATACACATTAGGTACACGTCCTATTGACACACTTGTTAATTATATTATTATATATTTATTACTTACCTAATACTTTTATATAGAATATACACTAAGCAGTACACCATACCGTATTTAGAATGGTTTATGCATAAATATACGACCTTACTGTATCTATATAGATATAAACAATTTTTTCACTATATTGGCCATATAATCCCGGGAAATATAAATCTATAAATTTATTATAATACCTACTATAGTAGTATAGTGACTATAGATAATATAAATTGGAATCATTGTTGCATTCACACTATTCACAGCATAGAATTTTGCATATCTAAGAACCTTCCAAGGAATTAAAACTCGTTCTTGATGAAGCTGTAAAATTAGTCAAATTTATAAAGGTAATATCTACAAATTTGAGAATGTTATGTTTGAAGCTTTATATGAAGATATTATGAGTCTTCTTTCAACTTTTTCACGCAAAAGTTAGGAGGCTATCACGAGGAAAGATACTTACCCATTTATTTGAACTAGAACATGAAGTCCAAATAATTTTTAAAAATATCTTTTTAATTAACTCCCAAATTACCCAACTATAATTGGTTTCAGGCATTTGCGTAATTATCTATAATTTTTTTTACAAATAATTAATAATTCAGATTTGACACTTCAAAAAAAATTCCATAACGATTTTCAATGTTTTGGATAAAATTAAATCTATGGTTGAAAAAAATAGATTTTTGTATATATTGAAAATGATCAACCTGCGGTAATAGAAACATTGCACAATTTTCTATTTGAAAATGAATTATAAATGTTTCAGGAAATTAAAAAGATCATAACCGATAAATCTGAGGGTTAAAATTATCATTCGAAAAATAATTTTCCAAACCTGATATAAATAATTGGATTTAAAATCCATTTGATGGAAAACTTTTTCAAAAAGCTATATTTCTATCAATCGTAGAATAAGAAAATTTGATAAAACTGTCATGTGACATAATTTTAAAAAGTGAGCTATTAAGAAAACATTCATTTTTTGATAGATATTAAAAATGAATATGACCAATTCTCTAAGATAGCAATTGAGTTCCTATTATCTAATAGAGTTGGACGAAAGAGCGTTTTCATTGTATACATCTTTATTAAAAATAAGTATAGAAGTAAAATAACTCCGTTCCAGCTTTAAGTTTATACCTAGCTTGATTTGAACCTGATTTTTTTTAAAAAAAACTATGTAATTCGAAATAAGGTCAAGGAATACACTACATTTTTATATTACAATTTTTTTTTGTGTGTCTCATAAGACAAAATGTAAAAATATATACATTACCTATAACACAGTAAAATATTGTTATTTTTTAATTTTTATTTAAATATTAAGAGTATTTATATGAAAAAGTTTAAAATTTATAATAAAGGGTAGGCACAATTTAACAAAATATTAAGCTTATAGGTATAAAATGAAAAAAAGGTTATAGTCTAAACGCCTATTATTTTAATATAATTTTTATAATTAAGTAGGTGATAGGTATCAAATTAAAATTTATTTAGTATTCTGCTCAAAGCAAATTGATGGAAATCGCCCATTTCCATCAAAACACTTCATTGCCCATATTATTATATAGGCATATAGCATAGATATTTACACCCAGTAAAATAGTTATTATTTAATATATTACGTATAACATCATGTTAACATGATCGATATTTTTGTAAAGTAAATTTAACTAACTGAATTTTGAACAGATATAATATCACCACTTACAGACATTATGTTTAACGATATTATAATATCATTTGACCCGCATCACTTGGCCGAATTTAGTTTAATTATTTTATCACAATCGTTATGTTTTTCAATGCAATGTTTCGCATTCCCTTTGACTTGCTGCCAGTAGGACACATTCCACGAATGCCATTTATGGGGTGGACCGTGGCTACTTTCCTTCACCTGACGCTGCATATAGTGCATGATCGGCGACAAGCGACAAAGCAGTAACTGAACACACGGCATGCCCGACGTTAATTGTTCAATTAATAGATCTGGTAACGTTTCGTCAGTTGCATCGTCCATCATTGATTTGATCTAAAATAGTTATAAATTTATAATTAGGTACTTACCTACAACATATAGGCGTAACAGGAAACGAAAAATTGGAGCTGTTGAAGGACGAAGGTACTAAAAATTAAAATTATGGCTCTCAAAAAGCTGACTAGCTGAGAACAAAGCCTCAAAAAAAAAAAATAGGTATATAATTATTAATCAATTAAAAATGTTTAACTTGGTCGACTTGGGAGTTGGGAGTGCTACTATCCCTAGTTGCGCTACTTAATGCTACTACAGTAGGTACAAGATATTTTATATACTGAGACATTGAGTGTAATTTTGGTATACGTGCAAAATAATCAGATATAGTGTACATACATATGGATTATTCATAATCCAGTCGATCGGACGGCCATGGGGAAAAATCTTATTTTTTTGGCTAGTACCTCTATAATTAGTTGTTCCAAAATCAGAAACAGTTAAAACCTAAATAATGATTACACATAATATATAAATATTTATATTTATACAAAACACTATTGTAATTCAGTAAAACAAAAATAACTTACAATTTGCGTTAGAAGCACTAATCCGTTTACTATTAGAGTTTTTAGAGCATTGGTGCCATGTCCGATGGCTCCTGATGCTGCACGAATCAACAAAGTTAACATGTTAGATTTTGTTTCGACTTTATTTTCAACGATTGATCGACCCACTAAGTCGGCCACAAGTACAGACATTTTTTTCCAATCTTGACATTTATCAACATTTTTGTTTAAAGATGAACACTGAAGTTCACTGACTATACATTTCAAGATTATTGATAACACACACATTCTAAATAAGAATTGCATAATATATTATTATATATTTTTTTAATATTTAACAAAAAAAAATCAAATATCTAAAAATTATATTGTAAGTATAAAAAATACAACTCCTCTGACCATTTGTCATTGCATAAATGAATAATGCTGTACATTTCTAGCCATTTGTAACATCCAATTATTTAAATCACCAAACCATATGAACAGTTATAATTTATAAAAAAAACTTGACACTGTCAATTAATTATAATGTTCATAAGTTCATAACATTATTTTTTATAAAAATATATACAAACAATTTTTACATAGTTTTTGTTCTTTATAAATATAATATTTTATTTTTCATTTATTAATAAAATAAACATTTGAATACTTTCATTCCTAAAATTCATTATTATAAAAATAAAATTGTAAATTAATGTCAAAAATATTTATTGTAAACATTTAATATGGAATATAATATAATAATATATAAAAATGATTTAGAGCAATACAGTCTTATGAAACTACTAAAGTACAATGGCAGTATGGCACATCAAAATGGACGGATTTGTATTAACCACTATTTTTTAACTAGTTATTATTATCATTTTTCTTTTTAATGAAATTGACTGTTGTGGACTATAAACCATCGCGGTTACATTAGTTAATTTATACTTCAAAAATAATTAAAAATACTTATAACAAGATAATTGATACAAATTAAGCAATGAAGTAATGCAGAATTGCTTACACATATTATAATACCTTGTTTTATATAATATATAACATAAAATAATTTATAACTATTAATTCTAATGAATGGCATAATTCAATATTTTTTTTCAACACTGACTACATACAAATTTGTTTGTATTCATTAGGAGCAGCGCTTCTCAACCTATGGTATGGGAAGAAAATCTCCCCTTATAAAATTCTATACATATAGCATAAAAAAAAAGGTCAGGTAATACATAAAAATGTTCAATCTGTGTAGGTGGTATGCAAATTTTAAAAAGGCTGAGAACCGCTACATTAGAGAACCTATACTCAAGCTAAAAATATACATAATTATGATTTTTAACAAAGTGAAAAAATATCAAATTATAATGTTATATAAGATCTTATAACACACAAATAAAACATACACTTCTATTGCTTTCCATAATTTTGATTTAACAATAAAATATCACATTAATAATTATTAAATATTTTTTTTTTATATTACAACTAAAATGTATTATATTATAGTTATTATTTATATTATTCATAATTATAATTTTTTTCATTATAAGTGAATCACTTATACAAAAAAAAAAATGTATTAAGTATGCACCATCTCATTTGAATAATAATTACTCTAATAGAAATATTGACATGTTAAAATAAAATAGAGGTAAACAATTTATAGCATTGTTAAACATTTAAAATTCAGTTAAAAATTTTCAATTCGTAAAACTAGCACAGACTATGAAAAATGAAAAACATACAGACGCAGTTTTTGTTTTAGTTTTTTAAGACATTTAAATTTAAATTTCTTATGTAGTTGATAACTCAAATAATATTAGTCCCTAAAAATCTCTTACATTGTTATCGGGAAAGAATACAGAAGCATATTTCTAACCTTTTTATTGATATATTTCATCCATTAACTTCAATCACCATTATATTATATATATTTTAATAATGAATAATTTTAAATAAAAAGAAGTGAAGTATTGAGGATATTACTTTTCAATTATTCCCTCTAATCAAAAACTTAATTTATAAGTCACAGTTAATGCATGTTATTCAATTAGTGTCCTTCAGCAGGGAAATTTAAAGTTTAAATAAAATAAGATTAAATGTATTATAAATCATTTTAGGTTTATATGTAAACATAACCTTTATATAGATCTAAATATTTTCATTATTTTAAACAATAGAATTCACATCAATAAAACAGATCAGATTCATATTACAATTATAAAAATTTAAGTATTCTATTGTAATTATATAACTATATTAATTTGTCTAATTATTTTATCATTACCAATCCCATTATCCTACAAAATATCACAGTTATTAGTTTTGAAAGATCATCAAAGGTATTAGAAGAATAGTAAACAGAAATAAAGGAGTTATGTTCAGCTTACATAATATTATTGGGTTCTTATTTGATACTTAAAATAGTATTTTTATATAGAAAATATCCAACAATATCAGCCGTAATATATTCACAAACTAGTCATAGCAGGTGGATGAGCATATGCTTTAGGTATAAAACCGTATTTTCTTGTTTTGGGAGCATAGGTCCATAACCATCCTTCAACCATTTGATTGTCAAGATCTGCATATATCCATTCACCACGCTTCACTGACAGATCATCAGGGGCTTGAGGCTACAAAAAATTAATGGATTGATAAAATTTGAGCAAACCAAATGTTGGTTTTAAAATAAATGTATTAAAACATACCTTATAATCATACAGCATTACCATTTCAGTACCATGAATTGCTGGATCATCATCAGCCACACAAGAATTTTTACGAGGCCTTGCTCGTGTAACTGGAGGTAGTCCAGTATTGGTTGTACCAGCACACTGATTATTATTCATTTGATTTATATGTCCTATTCAAAAATTACTATTATAATATTGCAACATAATACATCATAATTTATTAAAATTGTTAAAATTATGTACCTTGTATTATATCAGCTGGATATACAAACCCACTAGGAACAAAACCTTCCTGTCCATCACTACGAATAATCCAATACCAATCAGGGTCTTCTCTGTTTAATACAGTCACAAATTCTCCTCTCTCAACACTTACATCATTCTCATCTCTTGCTATGAAAGTATATAACACAATGTAACGCCCTGCAGGATCCTAAAAATATTTATCAAAGACAGTATATCATATTAAATTTAATTTTTGTATTCCACAGTAATAGTATGTCAAAAAAGACTTCATTCTTAGACCTAATCATTTCTAAAAAATCAAAGAATATATTTTATAATTACTTTAAAAAATGGTCGAATCTCAGGATGTGAAGACGCACTTAACAAAGATGCCCTAGAGCTACTAATGTTCTGTTTGTTTTGATTTTTATGATCTTGAGTTTTATTGCCAAAACTTTCACAATCAGATAAATCACCACAATTGCCTAATAAAACAATAAATTCTGTGTTATACACAATACTGTAAACACTAATTAATTGTACATACCATGTTTTTGTTGCTCATTAATTTCAACTTCAACAACAGTTTCGGTTGGTGTGGCAGCTGGAGCACGTGGTAATTTTTTTTTGACATTATTTAAAGCTATTTCACCAAGTTGTGAATTATAAGGAGTACAATATGAATGAGGTATAAAACCTTCTTGACGACTGTCTTCTGCAATAACATATACCCAGTCATTCTCTCGATATAGAATGTTGACCACCTAAAATATAATATATATATAACTTTTGGATAAAGAAAGGATGAAAAAATAATTATAAATTTATAAAATGTTAAGTAAAATCTAAAAAAAATCATTAATACTTATTAGTTATTTATAAAAGATTTTTTTTAGTTTAAAATAGATAAATTGTACATAATAAAATCTAAATCTACTAAAATTATAAACAAATACTATAATCAACATGGTGAATACATCATATTGTTTTAGTAGTGAAATATTATATCAAAAAAAAAAAAAAAACGTAAGTATTAAAAAAATCTTTTTACTGTTATAAAAATAAATAAATACACAAATAATAAAATTAATGTGTTATACTAATAAACATAAAACTTAAAAATGATCACATAAGATTAAAACCAATAATATCTAAAATGTGTAGGCAGTTAAATAATGAGATCAGGAAAATTATTAAGTCAATAAAGTATTTAGTTTGGCAAAATAATTATTTATGCTAAACGCTAGTGTTACCTACCTACTTCATAAACATACAATATCTAATGTTTATTAATCAACTTAATACTTTTAAATTTATCATTAGCTAAAAATGTAGTGAATAGTTCTCAAATATTATTTAGCGTAAACTGTAAATATATAATTTACATTATAATACTTATTAAGCATAGTTTATGTTCTAACCTGGCCTCGTTTCACAGTCAGCTCATCATCAACACACGGTGTAAAATCATGAAGTACAACCATTTTGCTATCAGGCGACAGTCCATTTTCTTTCTCAATTCCAACACGCACTAGTGTTTCAATCGATGCACTACCAGTAATACGCCCCATGCCAGGAACCGGTCCATTAGTGTTGGTTCCTCGTAACACTTCTTTATCTAAGTCACTAGTAGAACCACCTGCAAACAACAATTAATAGTTGGATGAATACATTAAGAAAAAAAAAAAAAATAAGGCAAAGTGCCCCGGTGGAAACGATTGATTATGTTTAAGTTGTGTTGATAGAAGCGTAAGAAAGATTAAATATTGTTGTTCATCATACTTTTTTTCTTCTTGCCTCGACGTATTCTCACGGGACACAAAAAAGCCATTATTGTTTATTGGCTACCGCGCATACTAGTCGTATACGAATTTGTCGTATAACTGATCTCCTGAGATGTAAATCCGTTTTTCCGGTTCGGGAAAACCATATAAACACGAAAGGAATCAAAGAGCAGAAGCTAAACCAGCCAACTGGTGTAAATTATTTATTGACAATCAATCATCATTATTATTATCCGAAGGCAGCGGTGGTGGCAGTCGATTCAGCCGAACAGGTTTCCGGAATGGTGATAATTATTATTATGACCTGGGAAATAGAAGAGCTTGAGTTGCTGGTGCCAGGTACAGCAAGCTACCTACAGCTGGATGCTGGAGCTGGACAGTGTATCAGCATTCAGCATTTATGCGCGCCCAAGGAGATTACGAACGTTTAGCCGCCAATTACATATCCATAGTCTTTGGTTCTTTGCTGTTCCAACGTTACCGATGACGTTGCATCGATCTTATGTTTACGTAAACCGTTATTGATAATAACAATCAAAACGTGTCACTAGTCTACAACGCACGACTATATAATAACAATAGGTAATATCCAAGTGTCTAACGACCTAGAGTGGAACAACCAACGTAGCACATATTACATTGTAAACTCTTCGTGAAACGACCCCATTTATTCACATTTCACTTCTCGAATTTCTTTCAATACTGTCACTCGTCGTTCTTTTAAGTAAATTAATCTCGGGTATAAAATTGTCACGTATACTAACGAAAATCTTGTTTAATCCATAGAACACACCCAGAAAAAAATATGGATCAAGTAACAAAAGTATTGGAACCTGGACGCCAGTTTTCTAAAGACTCTGTTAGGCTGGTTAAAAGATGTACTAAACCCGACCGGAAAGGTAAACACAATTTTTATTCCATTTAATTATGGTTATTTGCATGATTCACTTTTGTTTTAGAGTTTCAAAAAATTGCAATTGCCACGGCCATTGGTTTTTGTATTATGGGTTTCATTGGTTTCTTTGTCAAACTTATTCACATACCCATCAACAACATCATTGTGTAAGTACTACCTACTTAAAATAATTGTCTACAGTTAATTTTACATTATTATGGGTTTTTCTATTATTAAGTTAAAAAAAGCTCACATATCATCAATAATTTGTTTTTGACCTTTTGATTTCTTTCATTTTAGATAATGAAAATATTTTACTATTGAATGCCCCCATGTATTGTATCCGTTAAACAATTAATGTACAACAGCAAATTTGCGTTAACAGAATTTATTTTTTGTGATTAGTTTTAATAGTTCAATAAATACTATATTAACCTATTGTTAAATTTGAAGGTTATTATTATTAGTGAAGAATATTATTAATTATATATTATAATAAATATTTATTATATAGTATAATCAATGATATTAAAATGCTCTTCATTTACTAAAATGAAATTCAAAGGATTTTACAGGTAATTGTCTTGCCTGATCTGTTAATGCATAGGCTACTTTACTTATATATTAAAACTAACAACACAAATTTGAATTGATGTGCATTTGTTTGGAAGATTAAGATAACTTCAGAATTCATCACGTGCTCTTAATACCTATGTAAAATATGTATTTATATAATAAACATTAATCAGACAGGTTCTTGTTTTGTTAAAAATTTTTCATCTTTTTAGAAATTATAAATGTTTGTATTTTTTACAATAAAATAAATTATCAATAAAATAGAACTAGATTTTTAGTACATTCCAATTATTAACAATTCAAAAATTATTCTTATTTAAATGAATGTACGAAAATTAAATATAAATGCACTAACCAAGATTATATAAATAATTATTTATTTTTATTAGATATATTTATCGGTCTTGTAATGCAGCGGTTCTCAAACTGTGCTCCGCGGAGCCTTCTAGGGGATCCTCGGGCACATCTGAATTAAGTACATATATTATTATTCGTTAAATTGTTACAAGTTACATTTATATTGTACAACGTTTGTATATTAGTAATTTATTGATCCATATTTTGTTATGAGTTGTAAAATTGGTATTTCAAATTTTTGGGGCTCCGTAAATTTTTTTTAGCATCTCAAGGGCTCCACGAAAAAAAAAAGTTTGAGAACCGCTGTTGTAATATATCAATAGTATTATTATATTTTATTAATTTTTAACTTTTTTTGATATTTTTGCAGAGGATCATGAAGTGTTAGCGATTCAACTTCTCTATTTCCTGAAAACAACCTTTCTTGCTGATAAAATGTGTATAATTCACAATTTTTGTTTTTATACTGTGTATTAAATATTTCTGAACATCATTTATGTTTCCCTTGTTCATTTTAGTACATAGAATTTATATATTTATTTATTGTTTCTAAATATGAATTTTAGTATAATTTATAATAATGTAATTGGCATGTAAAAAATAAAATACTTGATTATGAACAATAAAATTAAAAAAAAAAAACAATTTTCCACTTAAAACTTGTCTAACAAATTGTATACTTAAATAACTGAATTATCCATACAACACACATCACCCTACTCTTCCAGTTTCTTATAGACTTAACTATTATGAAGATCCAAATATTGATGTCCCGATTATGTACACTGGACGGTTTTTATACTTCTTTGATATATCAAATTCAATCTGAAACAAATATTCATAAAATAATAATATACTTTTGTAGATTATGATAAAAAACAAAAATGTTGGAGAAATAACAATTTAATTCTAAAAATTACTTCAGTTATAAGTTGCTTGTTTTTTTGTTGAATCAACTTCAGCTTTGGAACTAATTGTTCATATTCTTCAGCCAACTCTTTTTTTTTATTAGAAACGGCTATTTGAGAATTAATCATTTTCTCAATATTATTGACTTTTTGAAAAAACATTGACTCCAGTTTATTTAGATATCTGTTGGCATTAAAACAATAATATAAATTAAAATCCAATATAAAGAATAGTAAATGGGGCCGTATATTATAAGAATTTCTCATCTATGGACAAAAAAAAATAATATTTAACTGTTAACATAATGTTTAAAATTATTGATGATCAAGAAAATTGTCTTCCTGTGTTGATTGGAAATTCTTCAACTACATTATCATAATAATACATTTTGATAAGGCTAAATCATTTGATATTTTATTATGACTAAGCTATTTATGCCAATATTATAATTTATGGTAAAATTAATAATATAATAAAAATGTATTGTATTAATTGTAAAAAAAATAAGCAATGAAGTTACAAAAAGGGTAAAACTTGAGACAATGATAATAATTAAAAAATAAATTTCCACTAGAGGACAATGATGCAACCCTCTAATACGGCTTTGAGAGTATAAAATTTACCTTGGTGAATGTTTAATTTGCTGCAAATGTTGTACAACTGGATCATTAAGCTTTTGTTTCACTACTTTTATAATGTCCAACATGGATGTAATCTCTGGTTTAGATTCGTTAATTTCTCCACCAGAATGGACTGATAATACAGAGTTAGTTTCATTTGATAATTCAAGCAAACGCATACTTAAAAATGATTCTAACTATAATACAATGTTAACAATATAATTCTACTACACGATAAAAATGTTATCATATTATGTGGTGTCTTACTTCTAAAATATCATTCATAAATTCATTTTTTGTTTGAAAATTATCTAATAAAGTTAAAGCTTCATTTCCTCTGGCAATACTACCATCAGTTTGTACATTTTCAACTACTATTCCACTTTCTTCGAGAGAAATACCATAATCAATGTTCTATATACACAAACAATAAATATAAATGTTAAAAAGTAAAAACATAATTAATTCAAACCAATTGCAAACCTCAGATAGATTTTCCAAGTCACCCCAATCGATTTCTTCATCAGCAGTTGTATCCTATAAATTTAATACTCTCATAACCTTATTCTTTATTTAAACACAAATATAAAATTGTATACTTTAATATCTTCTTCAATTGTTAGTACAGGCTCTTCTATTTTACTTGGTTTTTCTCCATATAAATATTCATAATAGGTAGTATTGCCATTATCTGAAAGTATATACTAGTTAAATATCACAAGCAAACAGCATAAAAGAAAATAATAGTTACTCAAAATATATTGAAGCATTGGTAAATTTATGTCTGAACCTTGAATATTTGCTATAAATAAAGAAAAATATGTATTGGCTTTCTTTAAATTTTTTACATGTTCCGTAACATCATCATAAACTTTTTGAAGTTCACATAGCCGTCCTATAAGAGTGCGTTTAAAACTGCTGTTGTCATCAACTATAGCGAACTGTTTCCGCAATGTTTCCAAATCTTTTTTACATGTTTGAATAGATTTAGTGTAATCTTCAATTTTTTTATCACAATCCTATATCATATAAATTATTAGCTTGTTAGTTATAAACATTAAAATACCATATTGATAATTGTAATAATTTACAGTTTGTCCAGACTGTAATTTAGCTATTTGTTTCTTGACCGCTGGTATATGATATTTGATATTTTGTACAAGAAGATCACAAGCCTCAGCCAGGTAAACATTATCTTTTAAATACAGCTTTTCGATTTCTAACCAATCCTTCATTCTTTGTGAGCCATATGAGCCGAACAAATTTTTAGTATCTGCTTCAGTTTCTTTCAATATTTCAATTATACGTTTACAATAGAAATAATTAATATCTAAAAAAAATTTAAAAAATTAATAAATAATTAGGTATAAGATTTGCAAAAGTTTCCCTTTAAATACTTACATGCCCCAGACAACAATTGTACAATCTCATTGTTTTCAGGCATATCTTGTATAGCTACATTGATTTTTTCTCTTATAGGTTGTATGTGTGAATGCCAATCTTTTTTACAGTGTTTTCTGCTTGTAAGCCATTCGCTTAGTTTTTGAGCATGGATTTCAATTGGAATATGACTTTCCTAATTGTACATATAATAATTATGTAATAAATCCAAAGTTTAGTAAATATATCCAAAAATATGTAGTGGTAACTATAATTTTAAAACTGAACCACTCACCATACTTTCTGAGTTCAAAAACAACAATAGTATTTAATAATTTCAATATTGTAGGTAAAACTGTAAAACAAAAGGAATAAAGACTACGAATATTTTTGATTATGTTTCAAAACCAAGACCACAAATTCATCAAATGTATGGTATTCTACACTATATCTGGCATTTGATAGAAGCAGTGAATGGGAATGTGAACATTGTGAACGCCGTGAACTGCCAACTGCCAACTGGTGACTTTATCTTTTATCTATAGTGACTTGTCAGTGTCTCAGTGTTCGTGTGTTTAAGTCGGCAGTTCGGCCACAGAATCATAGATATTAGATAATATTTAATTTGTGGCCAATCATGATATTCTATATTTCTATAATGATTCTTCATTCTTATCTGTTGTCATTATTTGAAATTTCATATTCTTACTGGAAAGTGGAAACCTCGATTTAAGATAGTACTGTCTTAAATCGTGCTGGAAACATAACTAACTGCTGTTGCTTAGTTCAGTTCTTCATTTTATTTGCATTTTATTATAATTTATATTGTGTTACTATGAATTATTCCGCCTCGAAAATTCGAGTAAAAGAGAAGATTCGTTATGATGTAGATGCCCATCGTCAGAAAAACAAACAAATACTTTTGAATTCGAGACGAGGAGTTAAAGTTGAGAAAGAAGATAAAGAATTGACTACTGAAGACCTGCAAAATATGGCACTAGGAATTAAACGCGGAAAAAAAATTACTGTTAAACAATTAAAATTGTTACAAAATGCTTTTTTAGATTACTTAGACTTTACTGTACTGTTTTATAATACTCCAGGGGCCGTTGATTCCCTACTTCATCTTGCCTCTAGTAAATTAATAATTCTGATAATTACTTTAATTTATCTGGTTGTATATATCTACTTAGTATTGCTTTATTTAATTATAGGTAAAAATGAAGAATTACAGTTAGCAGCAATTGAATGTTTTGTTAACATGGGCTTAGGAGAAAAAAAAATATGTTTTAAATTGACAAAATTAATTGCACCATACTTGATGATGTATATCAATCATTTGAATTTTAATATATCAGTGAGTTTATGACTTAACTATTTACATTTTAACTAGCAAAAAAATAAAAAATACTTTAACACGTTGACTGCAAGCGGTCATCTGTAATTCTCAAATTTTATACATTTGTGACCGCCGAGGTCCATAAATGAATTTGGTTTTATATTATTAACTTTTCTATGGTGCTACAATAATACACTAGAACAAGGACCGTGGCGTAGCGGTAATCATTCCAACATTTTTGAAATAATACTTTTTTTTATTTTTCAATTTTTTTCAAATATATTGAATATACAAATTTGGAAGACATTGAAAAATACGTTTGGCGTATAACAAATATCTACTGAATTATGGCCAGCAGTCAACGTGTTAATATAGTGAACTCTTGGTTATCTGTGGACCATGATTTTCCGTAAGTTATTACAGTAAATATGTACAATGTACTCAAGGAAGATCTTGAACAATTTCATCGAAGGGGAGGAAATCTTAAATAATTTGAAATTTTGAACAAATGTACTGTGTCAACTGTAAGAGTGATATTGTTACTGATGTGTACATATTATTACATTGTAATATTCCATATAGATTCAACAAATTATTGCAGTAAAATTAAAACTGTTTAATAATAATATATTATTTGTTTAATACTATTTTATATTAATTATTATAGCATTTTTGTTTTAGTTTGTGTTCTTTTGTTATAAATATTAATTGCACAATTAACTTATCCACAGGTTCAAGTTTAATATATATGGTTATTTCATTAGTTTTTATTTTATAGCATTAAATTAACTTGCTCGTTAATTTTACCACTTTAAATTATTTAAATGTGTTCAAATAAATGTTCAATTTTAAACAATAATTAAAAATTATATTTAATCTGATGTTAAATGTTGAAACAAATAACTATACTCTGTTTGCTGAGAGATTCTTTAATTCTACTTTGTGCATACTTATGACAAAAATATGGGCGCTCTGTCAAAAATGTTTTGTATACATAGTATGATGCAGAATGTGGTTGAACACAACATATGGGTTGCAATCACTACAATAAAATATGACACAATCAAATGTTTGTTCAAAATGTTTCAATCATTTGTTCATTGTTTACATCAGGGTGTTTATAGTTTAAACAATTATTAATTTAATATTTTTATTTTTTAGGCTAGGTCGATATGGACTCTTGGTAATTTAAGTGATTCTAGTCCAGATGCATGTAAATTGCTTCAAAATCAAAATTTTTTTGGTGCACTGATTGATCGCTTAGAAAATTCAACCTGTGATCAAGTTATTTATGATACCTTTTATGCCTTAAAACTTTTTCTTAAAAACTACTTGCAACATTTACCGTAAGAAATATATTTGAAAATTTATAACTAAAAGGTGTAGTTTATTGTTTAAAACTAATTATATATTTTATGTTATTAGGATTGATGATTTAAATAAATTGCTACATGTATGTTATAAACGATTGAATACATGGAGAGAATCATTTTGGATAGTGTATCAAATTTCTTGTTTTCAAGACTCTGGTTTGAAAGATTCAGATTGTATATATCATTTACTTGATGCTTTAACTGAAGATATCATCGATATAACATGTTTAGTGCCTATTTTAAGAACATTTGGTAATATTATAGCTAAGGATTCAACTGATAATTCAGCTCAAAAATTTCTTCATAGATTACGACGAGAAGAAGGTTCTATCATAAGAGATATTTTAATTAATAATTCAGATTATGATTTAAGTGATGAATGTGCTTGGCTGTTAGGTAATGCTTTTAAGGCAATAAGAATGAGTGAAATTATTGCAAAGAAAACTAAAGCCTTTGAAAATATTTGCGGTTACTTTTTGGTGTAAATTTGTATGTATCAACATTTCAATGTTGATGAATTATGTATTGATGTATATTTTTTAAATTGTTTACCTAGTTATTTGACTATTTATACATGGTATGTTAGTACATATACTTTTTATTATTATTATTTTTAAAACTACAATAAAATTGTATACATTTTATTTTTATATATAAATGTATTATAGGTACCTAATTTTTAAATTCTGAACGAAGTGAAGAATGTATTGATTTTACAACGATGTGTGTGTTTTTTTTTTGTGTCTGTGTACAGCATAACTATGCGAAAAAATTCTCTAATTTCAAACTATGGGGGTGGTTTCCTATGTAAAAGTGAATATCCTTGGTGCATTATAGAGGTAAAAAGTTAACATTTTTCAACAGTTTTCAAAAAAATCGAGAAAAACAAAAAAAAATGACGGAAAAACGGAAATTTTTACGCAAAACCAGTTTTCGACCAAATCGATTTTTTTTTATGGTTGTAATTCAAAAACTAATCACTGTAAATACTTGAAATGTTCACCAAATGTTTATGTCAGTGTTATCTATATACAGTTAAATTTTCAAAAAAATTTGACTTTTTTGAGTTATTTATAGACCACTGAAATTTTCGATTTTTTTTGAGAAATTTTTTTTAAAGTTATTCTTATAGTGATTAAAAAATTATAAAAATACATAGGCACAATTTTTTTTTATTAGCATTTGAAGTTCAAATATTGACAAAAATTCGTCAAAAGCATGAATATTTGCAAATTATTTTATAGTTATAATTCATACAAATTTTTTGTATAAGTAGCTAAGAGTTGAAAATTTAATACAAGATTTTCCTTAAGTTTAGCTAATAATAATAATAATAAAAAAACTTAAATTTTGATGTATTCAGACCATTAAAACATAAACCACCTTTTTCACCAATCACTGAAAATTATACCCTAGGCTGACAAATCTTCGTTCAGAATCGTTTTTCGTATACAATGATAATTATCATTGGATTCAAATTTAACCCTCCTATAATGTATAATAGTGATCTACACAGCACCTAATGTACAGCAGAGCGGTACCCACTTGCCCGCTTTTTTTTATTAATGTTTAATCTAGTTAGTACACTATACTCTGTGTTGCAAAAGAATACACACAGCTTGCTTATCTATATAACTACAATACATTCAACTCCTCCAGGGGCGGCTTAAGGCGTAGGCGACGTAGGCACAAGCCTACGGCGGCATTAAAAATATTATTTTAAAAGGCGTCATTTTTTGACATTTGATTAGTATACGGGGGCGGCAAAATTAAGTTTTGCCTACGTATAAACAATCACTAGAGCCGGCCCTGAACTCCTCTATCATGTGGTAACTATTTTGTGTAAGAATTTGCAGCAAAATACTAGTTTTGGTCGGCATTTCTTGATGACACAAAGGAGGGGCAGATTTGGATATGTAGTAACCTATGGACAAAATATGTTATGGGGATCTAAAATAAATAAACAGGACAATAGATTTTTGATAATTTGATAATTTGTAAAATTCTTTAAACCGATTTGTTTTTAAAATTGTTATCTATTCTATGTCCTATTATCATACTGATAATTCTTAACAAATTGAATTGTTTCATTTTTAATTTTTAATTTCATTTTATTGTTTATTCTTTAAGAAAACCAAATCATTTGTTAGCCAATTCATAAGCAAACAATTGTTTATCCAAATTAAAAATAAAGTTATCTATAACTGGTTAAAATTAAACAATGGGGCCCTCATGACTGCAGCTTCTCTCTAAATCCAGCACAGTTTAACTCTGTGCTGCACAGAGTATATTATGTAATTTATATAGTGTGTATTATAGTATATTTTAATCTGTATTTATTTATAAAAATTATACAATATACCCATGTTGCGTGTAATGATACACTACTGAAGATAGCCAACTTGTGGCTCATGTTTTATTTATAAAAAATCAAAATTGACTTATTATTTTTTGTTTAAATTTTTTTGGTAAGGATTTATAAAAATTTATTAAATTACCTATATAAAATGTATTTATAAATATTTTGGCTCTTGGCATTATTGTATTTGTTCATTTTGGCCACATAATATATAATATCATTAAATTAAATTTAGATTTGAGAAAATAAATTATATATTATAGTAAATAAGAATTATCGATATATATTTGAAGCATACCAATATTATTATAATAAATAATATTAAATGATGTGAGAATATTTATACTAAGTTTAATATTGTAAATTATGAATTTGTCGGCCCCCATGAACCGGTTTAATGGGACACTTTCTTTCATTTTTGAAGAAACAATAGTAGTAAGTGGGCACGTATGGTACACTTCTCAATTCAAGACATTACAAAAAAACAAACCTTAAGTATATTCAAGATTAGAATAATAATAGTTAAATTTGGAATTAACTAAAAATATATTGTTTTTTTTTTATAAATATCTATATTTATTTATATTGTTTTAAAAAATTTTAAAAATAATTAAGTAATGAGAATTTATGGGTTTTTACACAAAATCTGACATTTGAAGAGACAATCAATAATAATTGTAATTTATTAAAATGTGAAATCTCAATGTTTTTCTGTTTTAATGAGATTACGATTTTCACTGAACTTGAACAAACTTGCAATATATTTCACAAAGATAGTGTTGCCAATGTATGAGCATCGAGATAAATAAGAATACTATCTATCTCGATGTGTATGAGTAACAATTGAAGCTATGAAGCCATCGTTTTCAACCTATCCAGCATAATGAGTACCTAGTAAACCTGTATAATATGAGAATCATAAATGGTTATAATAGTTCACTGCATCTGTTAGTTTCATCCATCGACTGTATTTATCAATTATATCCACGATTAAGGATGTCTTTGATCGTGATTACCTATATCCGTTTATTGGTGAAGTACTGCTTTTCTAATAAACGCAAAAGCATGACCAATGACCATAGCCAAATTATAGATCTTAGTCCTAGAATAAGAAAAACAAGGATGTTACAAGGAGCTTCTCAACATAGCATTGACAGATGTAGGACCTAGTCAATAAGTCCTCGGCACCTTCACGTCACTCACTTTTGTACAAATGCTATAACAAATAGTAAAAATAGTTCAGCTGTAAATTGACTTAACAATCATTTCAATAGGTAGGTATAGGTACGACTCAAATAATAGACAGTAAGCACGCATGTTACACTATATTAATGACAAAAAAAATACTTATTTGAAAATACAATTATTTTTTTAAATATATGATTTTATCTTAATCACAAAGACACGAACTATTGGTAAATTTAATAGATGGAAATTGAGTTATAAGTACTTTTCTGGCACACTATCCGTTAAAATTGTTTTATATTGGCAAATATTAAAACATTTATTCGGTTTTGAAATAATTTATTGTGCTTCTATATTTTGACTAATGCCAAATCTGCATTTAAAATTAGTTTTGTAAGAGTAAAACTATAAAATTTTTATTTTCTGATTTTTAACTAAGATCGTGTATTGTGACATGGTGTATCTATAGGTCAGAGTGATCAGTGATCTTATGTAGGTACCTTTATTAATACCTATATTATAGGCTTATAGCCGTATAGGTATCTTAGTTTTTAGCAATAAATATGTATTAATCATGATTTCAAATAATATTAATAGACTAAAAGTATTATAACTTGTACTAGATGTTTATTTATCTCAAGGCTAAAAACACGGTAATGACATGATGCTTTTTTACTAGGAAATGAAAATTTGAAGTTAAAGTAGGTTCAGTACCTGTCTGACCCAAATTACCTATACAGTGATTTTGCATTTCATTGAGTACCTAGGTAACTTAACTTATTGATCTTTATTAGGTAGATAAGTATGCCTTAAAAGCATTCCCCAACAACTAGTGCTTGATTTGGGGGGAAGTTGCCTTCTTTGTTAATTGTTTTGAGAGTACCTAGGTACGAGTACCCATTCTATTTATCTAAGTATAATGAATTTGTAAATCATCAGATTTTCTGGTGCATAATATACCTATAACCTATAACTAGGGGTCACGTAATTCAAAAATAGTAAAACGATAATTTACAAAATAAATATTTTTATTTAAAACTTTTTATTGTATAAAAAAAATACTTATAGGTACCAGTTAAACCTGTAACAAGTTTAAATTACCTACACATCGTAGGTATTTCTAAATGGTATATTTCTTTTGGGTAATTGGTTATTGTTCAAATTTGTACTTAATATAGATGGGGGGGGGTCCGCGAAGTGATTTACCATATTATTTGTATCTATTTTGGGAGTCACGTCAATAAAAAGGTTGAAAACACTGCTATATAGCAGCTAGCAGCGTTTTTCAAGTTGTGGTCTGCAGACCCCTAGGGGTCTGCACGACTGCACGTCTACCGAAGGGGGCCCGCGATCATTTTTAATAGGTATCTCTAAGGGATTCGGCAGAGAAAAAGTTTGGAAAACACTGCTTTATAATAGGATAATATTAGTACCTTCATTTCTATCGACTATGAAAAAAAAAATTTGATTGTTAAAATTCCTTAGGTACCGTAAAATATAGTGATAAAAAATTGTATAATTATACCTACAGGAATAATTTAAAAGATAATTAATAAATAAGTATTTCTTTCTTTTAGAATATTTTTGTACCTGTAATAAATTTAATCTTTTTTTGATTAGGAGTGGTTTAAGGAGGGTGTGTGGAATTTTGTCCCCTTACGGTTAGGTATTAGATTATCATCTGCAGCTGAGTCACCCTTCTAGTTTTTTTTCAAATCAAGCATTTTTATAGCGTAGGTTAGAACCAAGCTAAGATTTTTTTTAAGATATTTTATTTTCACAATAAAAAGACAATTTCACTAGAAATTCTGTAGAGGACTAGAGAAAAGGCTATAATAAAACTCAAAAGAATAAAATATTATTTATTCCTCTAAAAACAAATTTCCTAATTGCAAATAAATTAACTATAAAAATATTTAACTGATTGCGTATACAATATACATACTATATAAGTGATAAAAAGTTAACGTAATTTGGATATTACAAAAACATAATTATACATGGCGTAGGTATAATACAGTGCCGTATCCAGGGGGGGGGCTTTTGCGCTTAAGCCCACCC
>VUJU01002176.1:0-11632 GCA_009835225.1 Aphis craccivora | reverse complement strand
ATTAAAACATAAACCATCTTTTTCACCAATCACTGAAAATTATACCCTAGGCTGACAAATCATCTTCATTCAGAATCGTTTTTCGTATACAATGATAATTATCATTGGATTCAAATTTAACCCTCCTATAATGTATAATAGTGATCCACAAAGTACCTAATGTACAGCAGAGCGGTACCCACTTTCCCGCTTTTTTATTAATTTGAATGCATAATTTTTAATGAAACGTGTGAGTGAATTCTTGTTTGTAATGTAAATCCATTTGTTTTTAAAAATAATAAGACTTTTTATTTGATGATTACTAAATTTATTCATATTATTATGTGCTTCAGATATCAAGCCCAGCATGTACCGAACTGGAAGTAGTCATGATGGATTGGTTAGCTAAAATGTTAGGCTTGCCAGAAATCTTTTTAGCCTCTGCAGGCCTGGGAGGAGGTGGAGTAATTCAGGTGCCCATATTATGATACTAATAAACTATTAATAATTCAGATATTTTTATGTACATATTTAAAAATCTAAAATATGTATATCAACAATGCGACTCAGTAAATTATGTTTGCTTATTAAATTATAATATAATAGATATAGAAAAATAAATACATTTTTAAAGTTTATTTCACTTTTTATATGATCAAAATGATCGATGTTCATAGAGTATATCATTGAAATACAATTTTATATTAAAACTGGTAGATTTCTTCAACTGAAATGTAAACGCATTTATAACTACATACATATACCTTAATCCTCTTATATTTATTATAATATTATATTATTATGAACTTTTCCAGTAACTTTTATGTGATACAAAATAACTTATTTGTTTACTTGTAGTAAAATCCTAAGTAAAATAAGTTGATATTTATTATTTTATGATTAGTTATTCTATAATTTCCAAATATTTGTAATTAAACTAATAATATTAATTATTGCATTTTACGTGATTATTATCTAATACAAGAGTAAAAATGAATGTTATACAATGTTAGTATTTGTCAAACCTTGAAAATTACGCTGTGGAATTTAAACATTTTACAAATTTCAAAATATTATGTTGTTCTAAAAACCTGTTTAATTAGAATCTTAACGCTATAACTGAGAACTATAGTAAAAATACAATAATTTTATTTTATTAACATCATAATAATTAACAATCATTAATTACTTATTCAGATACCGATTGATAAAAATTAAAATTCATACTCAATATGTTAGGTACAACAAGGGTAGAGGTGATTGTCGACTTTTAAAAAATGAATTAACCAAACAATCAAATTATTTTATTCTCAAATTTTCTTTTTCGATCTCTATGATTATTTTAATAATGCAGTAGGGTGTTTCCTAATGATGATCATTGATCGCGTAGATCTATCAGTTATCACCAATCATAATAAATAATTATATTTAGGTAGAATGCTATTTAAATATTATATGTAGATTATTTTTCTTACAATAAAAGATATTCCTAAATGCGTTTGAGTGTTTTCAAAATACATTAGTTAATATAGGTAAAAATTAATCCTTGGTAAATTTCTATTCTATTATAATCAAATCCAATAACGCTTTAATGTAGGTATATACTTTATGTATTGGTCACACTTTTATACACTTTTATCATTCCTAATCAAGTGATGATAGTGATTTTCTATACTTCTATTGACTATCGGTGATACACTGATACCTTAAAGGATATATCGATTTTTTTTTCGATAACCCAAAAGCACAAAATGAATTTACACTTTTATAATTTAGTAGTGGGATAAGAGCGCAAAAAAATGTATTACCTGATACAATATTTTACCCGTTTTAAAAGAGATTGCAACTAGGTTATTGTATTTGTCTGTGTTTTATTGTAAAAAATTATTACCATGACGTTCGCAGTACATCTATAGTAATTTCCAATATCGGCAATACCTATACAAATATAGAATTTATATGGTATGGAAAAAAAAATTTCAGATTGGATTACTTGGAAACTGTGAGTTTCAAATTTAATTTTAAGGTACTTATACTCTTTATTCGTGATACTTATATATATAAATTATATTCAAAATTATAATTTTCACATTTTATTTTTATTTAATTAATTTCAATATCACTGTAAATCCTTTATTAAATATTAATAATAATTACTATTTTAATAAAATACACTTTATTTTTACAAATATAAGTTGTTCAACACATAAAGTATATACAATAATTTATCTGCTGCAGCATTGCATATGGATTCAGGATTTATACGATAATATATATCATTATTTTTTGTGCGATACCTATATAATATTTTATTATTATTTTTTTTTTTACTAAACGTCCTAATTTTAAGCCAAAAACCAACACAGTCAAATAATAATAATATAATATTCATGACGAATACAGGGCACGGCCAGTGAAGCTACTTTGGTGGCGTTGCTGGGCGCCAAGGCGCGGATGTTGCAGATCATGAAACAGGCGGATCCGACTGTGGTGGACGTGGACATCGTGCCTAAGCTGGTCGCGTACTCCTCCGCGCTGTCCCATTCGTCCGTGGAGCGCGCTGGCCTGCTAGGCGGCGTATTGCTTCGCGCCCTGGACACGGACGGCGAGCACAAACTTCGCGGCGATACGTTGCGTGATGCCATCGCCAAGGATCGTGCGGACGGCCTGATCCCGTTCTTTGTGGTGGCGACCCTAGGCACTACCAGCTGCTGTTCGTTTGATCGCCTGGACGAGATTGCCGAGGTGGGCAAAGCCGAGAACATCTGGGTGCACGTGGATGCGGCGTATGCTGGTAATTATAATAATAATAATAATACCTTGATATGCGAGTTCGGTAAATTTTCGGCACGAAGAAAATTTTTGTATATTACTAGGCTTTTGTCAGATTAACTTTTTTACTGTTGTAAAAATTGAGCAATCCATAATTTTAAATGTTTTTACAAGCGTAATAACTACAAATATTATAATTTAGGTGCTATTACCATCTACCAATTATGTACCTGTTTTGCCTGTTTCGGTAATCTTTAAAATTATATACATCAATACATGTAGGTATAGACGTACTTTATTTAATATTTTTACGCATTTTGAAAAATAAACACTGTATTAAACGCATGTCGCATGTGATTAAAACTATTTGAAATTTAGAATATTATATATGATACAAATTATAAATTATAGTCATTAATAAATTAATATTGGCATAAATAATGTCAAGGATAGGTTAGTTAGATACTTAGATGAAATAACACACAAAAAAAAAAGAATGATTTAAATAGGTATTTGCCAATATATCAATTTTATTTAAATTTATCGAAAACGTAGTTGTACTGGTTAATTTCACATACCTAGCTAATACCCTTCGTTTGATGACTGTTGTTGCCTATTCGTCTGCATAAAGAGGTAATTCAGTACCTAGTTTTTGATTTTCTTAGCCTGTGCATACATTTTCACAGAATAACTATGGCTGGGACTGCCAGGAGATAGAATGATATCATAACTCACATGATTAGGTCATTATCTATTTAAGTACAATTTGACCAAATTACAGCTATCTAGTTAAGTTTTTAATCAATCAATAGTACTAGATACTAAAACTTCACATTCGTATACAATATGCGTCTATTAAAGTCATTCGTGGGTTCAAATCAATTGACCGTTGTATTAACGAATTTAAACTTTTTTGAAAATATATTTTTACATAATTAGGTATATGATTATGATTTTAATACCACATAAACATTTTTTATATTTTTAGTGTTTAAGTCTTTACTTTTTTGAATTACACCATATATTTTATAACTTTACACTAGTTCTAAAATAAAATATTTTTTAAGTAACTCGATGTATAAAAATCAATTTTAAACGAATATTATAGTTATTTAGTTATGACTTTATGAGTATTTATAGTTTTAATGAGAGCAGGAGTAATGGACTATCGTTTTTACTGGTTACCCAAATCCAAGTGGTATATGTATTCACGTATACCTAGTCAAGTGACACTATACTTCGATCAAATATTGATTTTCTGCAGAGATCCTCACGTTGTGTCCTTAAGTCTTTATGTGTATACGATTTCTATTCTGATCATTCTGTTCTATCGTAATATACGATGCATCCTATTCAACGATATACAATCTGTTTTATTTTCCGTCATACTCATTGCATATACGTAGGATACTATATTATGGCGTTAAGGGACTTTTGGAACCTACTACGTATATATAAGCATAAAGCTTTTTGTTGCTATGATAGCAAAATTTTTTAAAAAAACAATAATTACAATAAGTATTGTTAGATAACTAAATATTTTTAAAAATATTATGATAGGTAGATAAAAGCCAATATTTCAAATATTAGATCTTATACTTATAAGTCCGTCTATTAAACAAATATTTTAGTCACTAAATTTTTCGAATTTCCTAAAGGGTCAAACAATCTGAAGACCACCTATTTCCAACTCCCAATTGTTAGATTAAGTTATTAAACTTAACTGGAGATATATTTATCTATTAAAAAAAAAAAAAACAACTTGTGCGCGAATCAATAAGTCAAAAACAATTATGGATTATAATAATTATACATTTTAATATAGATAATCAATTATTTATTGTCTTTAATATTGCAGGATCTTCATTTGTTTGCCCAGAATATCGTCATTATATGAAAGGAATAGAATTAGTCGATTCATTCAATTTCAATCCTCATAAGTGGCTTCAAGTTACTTTTGATTGTTCAGCAATGGTAATTAAAATTTATAATTAAAAAAAATTGCTATATCTATGATTTATGAATAGAATATTATTATTAAAAATTGTTTTATTCTATTTAGGCTATAATAGTAATAAAATTAATATAAATTGTCTAATACATTTGTTTTAATACAATAGTGAATATATTGATATATATATATCTACACAACTATACAAGAATGGTGTAATTCTATTATTTCTGTCCCAAAAAATTTTAATGTTGTAGAATGTAGTACAGAATTATACTATATAATAATTTATAAATTATTAATAGTTATTAATTATTTTTTTATATAGTGGCTAAGAAATCCAAATTATGTGATAAATGCTTTCAACGTAGATCCTCTTTACTTGAAACACGAACTTGAGGGACAAATGCCGGATTACAGAGTAAGTAATATGCTCCAATAAATTATAGTACCCATGTTCATATAATTTTTATAAATATAATATCATATAATAATTTTTTAATCTTGATTATAGCACTGGCAAATACCGTTGGGCCGCCGTTTTCGTTCGTTAAAAATGTGGTTTGTGTTTCGTCTAATTGGTGTCGCTAACCTTCAAAAGTCCATCAGAAAAGATATAAATCTTGCCCTTGAATTTGCCAAACGGTTGGAAAACGACCCTAAGTATGAACTTTTTAATGAAGTCACTATGGGATTGGTGTGCTTCAGAATTAAGGTTAGTACCTAAGACATAAATTAAAATAATATTATATTATAATGAATATGGCTGGATAAAATGATCGTGATGAAATTTTTAAATCTAATATTAGTTCCTAAACTTTGTATAATATACCTATTATTATGATCTTATAAGTATTAAGTAGGTATTGACTATTGTAAATTTATAACTTAAGTTAAAAAGTATATAAAGTTAAATATATAAATATTTGTGTTCTCACATTTGACACTGTTAGATACCTAGTAATCAACTTGGATAAGTGCTTTACTTGGAATATCAAAAGACAATTGCCTTAAACGCATGTCTCCGCAGATTGTGAACATTAATTTCAAACAATATACACTCCAGATTAAAAGTTAAAATTCTTGTGTATGTAAAAATGTACTTAAACGACCATGATGGAGCTGTGGTCTTCAGTTATGGTGGTATTGCAAAAGTTACCAGCACCAACAAAATCAAACATTTCCACAATATTGTAGCCCTTACGAAGATGACGGATTGCCCTATCATGTTCAGTATGTATCCAATTACACTTTACATAATGACTTTCAATGAAAATAATAACAGAAGAAGCTGCACGCTTCTATATACAAAAGCTTTCGCGCCCGTCTCTAAACATATCAAAATCCACTCATAAAAAATTTGTCCACCCATAATTTACCTAGTAACTCCAAGCGTCGTCTAAAAAGGAACTAGTACCGCGACTTATTAGGAAACTATAATTGATATAAAAAGAAAAAAGTGTATATTATAATATTATATGAATTTAGTTGTATAATATAATCAAACAACTCTCAATCAAATGTCACTAATGAGTGGCTTCTTATTCCAAATATCCATTAAATTTTTGTTCTGTCATCTCATACTTTTGTTGTTTTAAATAGTACAGATTGTATACGTCTTAATTAAAATAAATAATTATTTTGTAGGTACATTGTATAATACGGAAATGCCATTATGGGTTTATGTAAAATTAATTTATACTTTTTTATTCGTAGATGCTTGAGAATGTCTATATAATATAATGAATTTTTATAAATATTTCCTATAATGCATCTCAGACAAATATTTTGCTAGTTAGTTTTATCGATAAAATCAAAATATCAACGTGTCATTTGTCCAGTGCATATAATAATAATTATATTTAAATACAATACATTTTATACACGAATAATTGTGCAGGGATCCAACGAACTCAACGAAGCGTTATTGAAAGAGATAAATGAACGAGGCAAAGTGTATATGGTCCCATCGAAAGTCAAAGGATCCTTTTTTTTGCGTATGGCTATTTGCTCGAGGTACACACAGATTGAAGATATCGACGTGACATGGAACGAAGTGAACGAAGCTGGAAAAACTGTTTTGAGTAAACAATAGAATTCGTTTATTCAGAATTAAGATTAAAGCTATAATAGCTACATTTAAATCTGTTCAATATTAAACGTTGAACAAAAATGATTTTTAAAACCAGTATCGAAAAATATATATAATGTATCATTAACATTTATAATACAAAATCAACTAATTATACCTATCATACAAAAAAAAAAAAAACTGGAATTTACTGCAATAGATACGCATCTATTAACAAAACATTTTAATCAATATAAATTGTTATTTTACTATTTTTAAAGTTAGAGTATTACGTATGTATCTTAATTAAGTGTAAAAACACAAACTATTATTATATTGTTATAACAATAGAAAATACAATTTTTAAATTTAGTTATCATTTATTTATTATACAAAATATTAAACACTGATAAATATTTTATTACGATAAAAATATACTGTAAACTTTTTAGATTAATCTTTCCGTTATACTTTCTAAGATATTTCATACACTAAGATTGTTAAATTTATATTATTGTTTATTTATTTTAAAGTTATATTTCAGGTCAAAAATATAATACTTACACTATTGTTACTAATGATTATTATACTACATTTATACATTTAGAACGGAAATAACTTAATAAGCATCCGTACTTAGGCCATATTATAATATGACGGTATCTATAAAATACTTGTATTGCTTACCATGTATCTTTGTTAAACGCGTTTTAAAACACTAGTCGATCAGTGTTATAATTTATGATCAATAGTTAATGTTAGTGCTTATATATTGTAATAAAATAAAATTTTAAGTTAAAAAAAATTAACTTCAATAAATTTAAATATATTATATAAATATTTATTAGATTAAATAATATGGTAGGTATATGCCTAGTAAAAAATAGGTATAGAAGTATGTTATAACTTATAATACACACATTTATACATAAGTATATTTAAATAATTTATTATTATTAAAAATTATCAGTATTATCCATTAATATTTTATTTGTTTATTATTTCTTCTTCTTCTTCTTCTTCTTCTTTATATGGCCCAAGTACTCTTAAAGAGTTTACACCACCATCATTAAATCCCTCCATTTGTCTCTGTACTGGGCTAATACCCTCCAATCTTGGACTCCCATTCTGTACAGGTCCTCTTCCACAACAACTAACCATCTTTTCCTTGGTCGTCCTCAAGGTCTCTTTCCCGTAGGCTTCCATTCCAGGACTACTCTGCTTATATCGTCCTCACTATGCCGCCATATGTGGCCCAGCCATTGGATCCTTTGTCCCTCAATAAAACTTTCTACAGGTGCTATTTCCATTTCTTCCTGTAGTTCTTTATTATATTTTCTCCTCCGTATTCCTTTTTCATTATCATACATTGATCCACATATTACCTAAAGTTTTCATCAAACATGCAGTATAATACTGTGTTATTTCGTTTAAAACAGTTTCTTCAATTATTGATAATTGTAGTGCTATAGCAAAACTTCTTTATGAACGAAATCTTATTGATGTTTTTGAGTATTTTCAAATGACCAAATGTATAATATATTGCATTGAGATTAATCTGTCAATATCCGTTGAAAAATTGTGAAGCGGAAAGTTCATTTTCAAAGTTGGCTGTAATTAAAAATCGACTATACCTTAGATCTACTCAAATTGAACATAATATTAGGTTGAACGAATTAACAATAATTTCAATATTGAACATCACATATAAAAAAAAATTATCATTTAATAATGTTTTAGATCCTTTTGCATTAAGTAAATCTAGAAAAAAAATATTTTAAATAATCATTTGTTTGTATCTTTGTATTATTACAATATATTGTATTCATATATTTTTTTAATAAATTAAATATGCAATGCAAATTTACTGTCAGAGGGAAAATATTTTTCTTATTTAACTACCGTAATAAATATCAATTAATATTAAAATAGAGATGTAAAAATTACTTAAATTTTTTTTTTGGTAATTTACCGAGAAAAATTTACGTAAATTCTGTAAAATTAGTTAATTTTGATAATTTTTGTAAGTCACTATAGGAACACCCTTAGGTACTCCTCACTTCCACTTTTTCGTGAATTTATAATTATTGTAACGCTTATTTTTATTATTTTCTGGATAGTGTGGTTATAGATAGTTGTATGGATAGTTATGTAATACACTATCAGTAGTTGTGGGCATGTTGAACGTTTGACGTTTTAAGTTATATTATATCAACTATTCCATTATATTAATATGTTAAGAATATAATATTAATCTCGTTAAGACGTTTAATTTAAGGTGCAACATACTAATTTTTTCGGTAAAATAATATTTACCTGTAAAAAAATAATTGGTAATTTTACCGAGCTTACATCTCTATAATTGAAATAGTTTTTTTCATAAAATTAGGGCCCCCAAAAATAATTTACCCTGGGGCCACAAATTTCATTAATTCAGCTGGCTCTGCTTGTAAATGTGACATAGTAACAATGTGAGGTAATCAAGTCACACTGCAGCAAAATATTTTTTACGAAATTTGGATTTAAATCCAATGATGATAAATCAAAAATATAAGTCATAAATCAAAGATGATTTGTCAGCCTAGGAAATAGTTTTTAGTGGTTGGTGAAGAAGTTGGTTTATGTTTTAATGGCCTAAATACACCAACATTTAAGTTTTTTTTTATAATTATTGTAAGCTAAACTCATGGAAAATCTTGTATTAAATTTTCAACTCTTAGCTACTTATAAAATATTTTTATGAAATATGAATTATACCTATGTTCTACAAAATAATTTGCAAATATTCATGATTTTTATTGAATTTTTGTAAATACTTGAACTTCAAACGCTCATAAAACAAAATTGTACGTATGTATTTTTATAATTTTTTAATCACTATAAGAATAACTTATTAGAAACTTTGTATTACATTTTCAAGTATTTTGACTCGGCTAAAAAAATGTTATCGACACTAAAATAAAGTTATGTCTTAGAGACATGTATTGAAAACATTGATAGAGATGTTAAAGTAAAAAACTTGAAAGACTGTGTTCCACGCGTGAGGGACTTGGGTCCAGAGATATGATGCTGTCCACGAGTTGAGTTGTTTGAATTTGTTATGGAAGCATTAGACATCATTTCAAACTGGAAAAATTCTTCAGGATCAGCCACAGACATCAATTACCTAGTGTCAATCGCAGATAAAAAGTTTTATAATTACTAAAAGTAAATAGTGTCTAAACTTCAATTGTATTAATTAATTAGTAAACATATATCGTTTATCATTAATTTTATTAAAAGAAAATGGGTGAAAAAATTGAATTGGAATTGACTGTAAAAAGATTTGGTATGTAAAAGACTAACAAATGAAGAAAAAGAAATACTATGGCTGAGGTATTGTTGAGAAACACACTTATTATTAATAATAAAATTGTATTATATTTATTAATAATTTAAATACTTGATTGATGTGAAATAGTTTTTAGTTATATTTATTTATGGGATTGTTTGAATGGGTTGGCAATGTATAAAAATATTAAATTGAACTCAAAAGAAATAATTATTCATCTGGCTAAAATGCCAAGACAATTAGAATTGGTCTTATAAAATAATAGTATTTATATTATATGTAAACACAAATTATTAATTTTAATAATCGATCAAATAACTAAATTTTTTTTTTTATTATTAATCGGAAAAATAATTGACAAAGTATCATATTAAATAAAACATTAAATTGATTTATCTGCAGTCTCCTATAAGATTATATATGTAGCATAATCATAGCAAATTATCATATAAATATAAACATATAATTAGTAGGTACCTAATACAAAATTTAATAGTATTAGATATTAATATTCTATTTTATTTTTATTATTGTAACATAGTTATTTCAAATTCAAATAACAAGACTAGAAGAGTGGTGTTGATATGTATCAATCTTTATTATAATTGTTTAATTGTTAATTGTGTATACCATTTTGAAAATAATTGGGAGGATCAGCCTCACCCAAAAAAAAATATATTTAGACACGACTTATCCTACCCCGGAAAATTTTTTAATTACACCACTAAAGTTCGACAATGTGCTGTTAGATGAATATTCTGAGTGAACGATTTTTCACACACCTACTTCACACCGGTATGGCTTCTCTCTCGTGTGCATTCGCAGATGAAGTATGATACTATTACTGTCAGTAAACGATTTGCAACAAATATTACACGAGTATAGTCTTTCTCCCATATGAATTCGACGGTGTACTTTAAGATGAATATGTTGAATAAACGATTTATTACACACATCACACTGGTACAGCTTCTCTCCCGTGTGAATTCGACGGTGTCTTTTAAGATTTTCATTTTGACTAAACGATTTATCACACACATCACACTGGTACAGCTTCTCTCCCGTGTGAATTCGACGGTGTCTTTTAAGATTTTCATTTTGAGTAAACGATTTATCACACACATCACACTGGTACGGCTTCTTTCCCGTGTGAATTTGACGGTGTATTTTAAGATTACAACTTTGAGCAAACGATTTACCACACACATCATACTGGTACGGCTTCTCTCCTGTGTGAATTCGACGGTGATTTGTTAGATTTGAATTATAAGTAAATGATTTATCACACACATCACACTGGTACGGCTTCTCTCCCGTGTGAATTTGACGGTGTCTTTTAAGATTTTCATTTTGAGTAAACGATTTACCACACACATCACACTGGTACGGCTTCTCTCCCGTGTGAATTTGACGGTGTATTATAAGATTACAATTTTGAGTAAACGATTTATCACACACATCACACTGGTACGGCTTCTCTCCTGTGTGAATTCGACGGTGATTTGTTAGATTTGAATTATAAGTAAAT
>VUJU01002175.1:26221-41379 GCA_009835225.1 Aphis craccivora | reverse complement strand
GCTGAGGGGGCTGCCGGCTGCAGCCCTCCCCGAAATTTTATGAAAATTGAAAAATTATTTTAATGGTCTATGAAAAACGCTATAAAAAGTCTTAAATTGTATTTTACTGATTTTAAATTGTCATAACTTTTTTTATTTGTTATATATTAATAATTCTTGGGCATTTACATTTTACACTTATGAAAGAATCTAGGTAAACCACCGCTGTCAAAAAATTGATAGCTTCTCCCAAAAAAAAATCTGGCTATGCTAACAAAAAAACCGCAAAACCAAATTTTAAGACGACAAAAAAAAACCAGAATTTAATTGACCAGTAGGTATAAAAGTTGAGAAATATGCCGATATACATTTGTTACGTTTGTTTTTTATAAAATCATATATTTAATTAAAAATTGATTACCTAATTTTTGTTATTTTAAAAATAATTACTAAGGGGTTACCAAAATATAGAAACTGAAATTTGTGGTGGCGGTAAAAGGAAATATATATTTTTGTACTGGTGGTAAATAAAAAGGTCGATTTTGGCGGAAAAGTAGATCACTCCACTCGTACTTGCTCGTCTCTCCTCCCATTCACTCCTGTCATAGCGCAAAGACGATCAGACGAGCAAGGATGAGCGGACGTGCATGAATGAGCAGTCGGGCTGGTTTTGGTGGGGGGAGGGGGCAGTAGAACAGCTATTTCCCTTCTACTTAATAAGGTTGGTACCTCTCTTTTGATTTTTATTTCGGTGTTATTCATCATAGTTTACATGTATAAATGTATAATGTTATATTGTACCGATTATTAAACCAAAAAAATATTTCTTTTATCATTTTCTACAGGATTAGCTATTTTTATTTTTCATAATGTTTTTTAGTGTAAATTATAATTTAAATCCCTTGACTATCTTTATTATGCTACCCTTGTTCAATCTAAACTTTAAAACGTTAAAGTTAATTAATTACACAGTCGATATTAAGATATGATATGATATTATAATTTTTGATAAAATTAAATAAACTTTTTTAAAATTTAAGTTAAATGTATACAAAATTTTGCATAATAAAAATAGAAGTTAATTTAGTTTCAATAAAAATATTAAACAGACTAATAAAAACATCGGAGATATTATAATAATAATAATAATAAAAAAAAAAAAATAGAGTTACCTAAATAAAATAAAGATTAAAAGTTTTCGAAATGTAAAAATATCTTAAATTATTCAAAACGACCATAAAAACAGTTTTATTTGTGTTAAAACGATCACTCTGAACTTTTCAAACGTAGAAGTTTGGAAAACTAAAATTAAAAAAATAAAAACATTTTGAAGATTGTTTTTCCGGGAAGATTATCTTTGCAATCGTCTCAAACAAAATATTACAGGGACCTCTGGCCATTTGCATTGATAAATAAAAAATATAATAATATGATGATCATGTTAAAACACGTTACATAATATTATTACCTACAAAGACTTTTGTATAGCTTGAATTTATTTTTAAAAATATTGCACAATTTCATCGTAATTCTAATTCTCTATTCAGTCGAATAATTCTACGATCATTGAGTAGTATCATACTTAGTTTCAGCCGATATAAACATACTTTCAATTAATATTAAGTTTATTAATTTATTGTAAATTATGAACCTGACCTAACCTAACCTAGTTAAAAAACTTAACTATTCTCACGTCCTATTTTATAACCATTTAAGGTTCATATACATCCAAAAAAATTAACTTAATTCATTAACCATTTTTTATTGATCAAATTTGTTAATGTTTAGAGTTAGAACCAAGTTAATATGAATTTGCACCACAAATTACTATTTCAATGAGAATAGGGTGATTAGTGTTTTAGGATAAGTTTAGCTTGATACACTATTGTCAGTGGAGTATTGACATAATGACATCGCGGGGATATATATGTATGTCTATAGTTACCACTTACCTAGTATACCACGTAAACAAAAGCTAACACGTGTGAATCCCTTTATAGTGATATTAAATTGTCACGCGGCATTAATAACCAAATGTTTGATTGTGTGCGTGACATAGGACGAGTACCTACAACAGTTCTAGATCCTAAATAGTTACACTTTGTTGTTTGATATTTTATAATATGAAGTTATGTAAGCCTGTAATTATTCTGCTGAAATTGAGAAATTCGCTAAAAAATACTAATTATAATAGGAAAAAGACGTATGGTTATTTTGTATTTAAATAGTGTTAGAATTTTGTGTAGATGTTTTATTTTGTTAATAATATAGGTATTTAATTTATAACAATAATTTACCAAGGAGTAAAAAATAACTATTGCGTTAGTAAACTATTTGTTGATTTATGTCTGGTATAAATAATAGGTACCTATAATAGACACGTGAAGTATGCGATTGTGCTATTAAATGACTGAAATTATTTTTAAAATTAATTAAAATTAAATTTAACTGGCCAAAAATTAAATTTTAATTTTAATTCGTTTAATTTTTTTTTTTTGTATATTTCAAAACTCCACTTAGAATCAGAATTGTATTTCATCGTACATAATGATTTATTCTAACCTAACACATCCGTTATAGTGCTAACTCGATGAGGTTTAATACTTGACTCCTTGTGTAATGCAACAAAGTAGTTATCACTTATCAGCTATTTTCATAATTTAACAATTCTGCTTTCAAATTTTTTTTACAGATGTACAACCGCTTTGTTGATAATAGTTATTTTATCAATTTTCAATTTAAATTAGGTATAAGTACAGATAAAAGTTAATTTTTATATCAAATAAAACTTTTAAGGTAATAGAATAGTTTGTTAATTAATATTTGTAAATTAATATCTTCTATTGTAATATAAAAAAAAAATTAGAGATAATCAGATAAACAATTATTATTCATAATAAACGTAAGTTAATAAAATTATATCAGAAAGTTACACATTTAATATAGCAACCTTTCTTATAAACGAATAACTTAATCAATTTTTTATTATATTCATTTTTGTAATAAGGTTAGATAATTAAAAACTTAATTAGAAGATTACTTTAATACGCTTACTACTTGTAAATTGTATAATTTAATCATAAATTAAAGATTTAATAATTTAATACAATTGCTGAGAAACCACTTTTATTCTATGGTTTTATGTGAATTTTGAATCTACCAGTTACTTGTTTTCTAAGAGTATAAGAAATATAGACACATTAAAACATTAGACATTTTATGAAATTTAAAAATAATTTTTTTGGTTTACTTGTATGTATTATTAAAAAAAAAAAAATTAGCGAGTACGTTATATTTTATAATATACTAGCTAAAAAACAAAAATATCATACTTAAAAATATTATCTCACAATAGGTAGATACGCCATATTTCTGCATTTAGTTGATTATATTTTAATAATGTATCTAATTATGCATTCTAAACATACGCGTTTTGAGTACTAAATAATAACAAATAATAACAATAAAAACAATGAATTAAATAGGTATTTAATTTGTATTAAATAAACACAATTAATGATCACAGGTTTGAATCGTTATTATTTTTGTTTATTATAATCCATAAAATTTAGTACAAATATTTCGAGTAATGATAACTGACATAGTATGGCTAGGCATTTTAACATGTGTAAGAATAAAATTGATTTATTGAAGTTTTTTTTTTTTAATTATTATTGTTATTAGTTCAAAAAAAAATAAATAACAAATACCTAATTTAAATTAATTTATACTAGGTACCTATATAAAAACAGCTCGTATAGTAAATAGAAATACATGGCATATACAATATTATATTTCATTATAATAGGTACATTATAATGTATGGTGTTATTGTCTATTAAATATAAAATAGGTGTATATTAACCTAACTATTGATACATAATAAACTAACTGGGTATTTAAATAACCTATTAATATTATTTATTTCAGAATTATTTTAAGCAGTATAAAGCTAAAATATCATTAACGCTTTAAGTAAAATTTCAAACTTAACTAAAATGGTTGTCAAAATTGTATAAATCAAAATATGAGTAGTGTAATATTTGTATTATATAATTTTAACAATACTTAAAACTTTTGGACTCAACGTCTGCTTTAAATTATTAATTGTTCTTAGTTATCATTTTTGTATTTTTAATACAAATGTGTGTGTGTGTGTGTGTGTATTTTAATAAATATATTTAAAAACATCTTCTGACAAAAAACCCCAATATTTTTTTTGAAAAATATTTGATTCATTTTATGGATGAAAACATTATGATTTTTAATTATCACGTGTTACATTCACAAGCGTTAATTTTAAACTTAAATATATTTCGAATTCAATTATTTATTTCGTATATTAATTCAGTCTGGACCCTTATAATATTAAGTATGATTGGTTCAAGAGTAAATATTATATAATAATGGTAACTATAATACAATAATGTTGGAATACCCATAACATTTTATGATTTGATAATTGGTAATAATAGTATGTGTGTATAACAATAATATATATTATTATGTAACAAAATAACAAACATGCAGGTTTCATCGACTTGTTAATTTAGTTATTAAGCTAAGTGAGTTTAAAATTGTAAATTATTCAATAGTGTTATAATAAATTATTAGCACTCAGGACCACGACGATATTATATTGATATTGTTATGTTATTTTTGTCTTAGTACCATAGTATAACCATCTACGGGGGAATTCGTATGAATGTTATTTACTCGTCGACAAAGTATAATATATTATTTTACTTATTTCTACCTGTGATACAATAAATGATATTATGTTAAGGTAAAATATTTCAGAGCAATCTATAGTCCTCCCTTCGCAATATAACATTAAATGTAATTTTACATTTTTTAATTTCACCATATTAAAATAGGATAACACCGTGATCACGAGACCTATAATACCATAACTTGTCATTTGGATTACAGGAGTTTTCCTCTGGGACCTAATGTATTTTTTTTTGGTGAAAATATAATTTATCGGTCTTATACTATAGTTGCCATCAGTTATGCGAGAACGGAACGGACATTGAATATAGCATGCGGTATACAGACGCAATTTCATATATTTTTTTTTTTTGTCCCGCTGAAAAATAAACTGTGGCCGCCACCGAGGGAAAACTAGTAAATGAAGAATAATTTATCAAACCGTTGCAACGCATGTTGTCCGTTAAAAAATATTTATAAGAGCCTTCTCAGCACCGTACAATAAGCGTGTCCCCTTTGGTCGTTAAGAGTAGTGGAAAACATTTTTATAAAGATATAATATTTTGCTCTACAAAATTTACATATTATACTCCCCAACCAGGTATTTTAATAAAGATATAGATAAGGAGGGACTAATATAATGTGACTGCTATATTACAAGAGAAGAGTAAGAGGTTAGGGGCTCAATAAATGTACAAAATTAAAACACTCTAGGCGCGCTGTTGCGGTAATTGAATTTTAACACCCACTGAGTGAAATATTGAGTGGAAGAAGAAAAACAAAAGTAATTCACTAATATAAAATTTTTAATGTAAAAAGACGGCATAAAATGTATTAATAAAGTAAACTGAATTACATTTTTAAATTGTTTTTTTAAATACCAAATTCTTATAATTTTATAATAATAATACGTTTAATATGGAGTATTTAATTGATTGGTTTCTTTTCTTAACTCCCCATTTAGAACTTTAAGCGGAATTATAATGTGTACCTACTTGTTTTCGATTAATGCTCTTGAGGGAGTCTCGAACCCTAGTTATGAATATTATGAATTATAGTGCAGCTGGAAAACTTAACACAGATTCTACTATTAATAGATTATATTAAAATTTAGCACTTGTTTGAAAATGTTGCTAATTTTTGGGTAAAAAAAAGCTCCTTGTATTTTATTATTTATCATTAAATTGAAATTTTTAAACATCTATCCAGTAACTTTATAAAAAGTCAGTTTCATATTTTTCTTGAAAACTTCTATAGAAGTATAAAGTTTACTTTATTACAATAGGAATGTTGTACAAAATTAATTAATTTATAAAAATTAATTTTTTATAACACTCTTTGACAAAAAAAAAAAAAAAAAATAAAATAAAAATAAAAAGTAAAGCATTTGCTACAAAATCCAAACCTTAGTAATCATTATTAATATAAAATTTTATCTATCTAGGTACAAGTATGAAAAAGTTTATCCGTATAATTAATAAATTATAAATTTGTTTTTCTAAAATTGTTGCTATTTAACAGTATTTTATTTAATTATAGTAAAATGTTGTAAAAAACTAGTAGCGTAGAAAGTATATTTTAATTTCTAAACAAATTATTTAAACAATAATTCTCCCTCTACTATCTACAGAATAATATATAATTTAAAACTGTATGCTAATTTTTGTTTAGGATATAGGTCATCAACAATTTAATAATAATAAAAAAAAAATAATATGATAATTAATTATACATTCATCTACACAAATTTTAATTTTTAAATTGAAGATACATTTTTATTGTTATCTAAGCAATTATGTTAGACAAACGTCGTAAACCACTTCATTGGTGTAAAAAATCATCATATTGATTATTTGCCTATTCATTTTATAATAGATATAATTTAAATTTTATATTTATGTATTAAATATATATATTATGGTATTATGTATAAATGGTAAATTAAAATAAACACAAATACAATAAACCAAATAGCTAATTTTTTTTTCTCAAATCAAAATTTTGAAATTTTTTCAGGATAATATTATGTTTTCTAAATCAATCTTATATAATTATGAAAAAGACTAAAGTATTTTACGTTTTATGTTTTTTATACATTTTAATGACTTATTTAAGGCAATAGCATGATCCTTAAGTTATTCAAACAATTAAAAAAATATACGTTTTTGATGTGGTGTAGTGTATAATCACACTTGTATGTCGTGACTGGGATTTTATCGCTTTACATTTTCTACCCCAGTCCACTGTTAATAATATATATCAATGAACTAATGTAGATTGAGTTTTTGCCAGAGCTGTGAAAGCTAGACTTAATTTAATGTTTGTATAATGTACACGTAAATTATTTCAACTTTTGTGTACTATTTTGTAATTATACTATGTACCTAACTATACATGTTTTGTTTTTTTTGGATTAAACGATGAAATAATAATTATTCTGTATTTATAAGCACAATTGTCTAGAATTTTATTCGTACAGTTTAAGAAGAATTATAAAAGAAAAGGTCGACAAGTAATTATCATTCTGATATACAGAGTAGATGTCAAGTGAATCACTGTAATGAATGTGTTAAATTTGAATTCAATGATAAATGTTTGCATACAAAAAACGATCATTACATTAAACTACCAAAGATATTTTATTACATTGTTTTATATTGCTGTTAAAAGTCATTTATTATTTTTTTAGTAATATGGTAGGTTGCACTATTTTTTCCCAAAATTCAATTGCACAATCTAAATCAAATATTTTATATAGTATAACTAGCTACTTATATAGTATCATTTACTTGTGAGGTAACATCATAGAGTTAGGCTGGTATGATAAATAGATTAAAATAATATATAATAATAATAATAATAATATTTAAAATTACACCAAACACAATGATAAGTTATAATGTATATAGTGGCAAAATGTTTCAAGTTCATAGAAATAATATTTTTTGAATTGTAACAAAAAAACTAACATCGTAATTCTTTGTTTGAGTATGGAATTTAAATATATCAGTAAAATAAATTAATTATATATATATTTTTTAGATTTTTTGGTTACAGTATAAAATACTTAGCTTACTAACTAACCTATAATAGCTTCGTATTAAATTTTCAATTTTTAGCTGTACAAAATTAACATTTTTAATTTTTAACAACAATATTATTCAAATATTATAATGTACTTACTATATTATTACATGTATTTTTTCTGTATCTATCTGTAATCATTCAAAAAATATGAATATTTAAACTACTACTCAATTGGTATGATACAGTATAGGTACCTGTGCACCTTTTTCTTTGGTGTTATTTTTTTATAAAAGTAAATTCACAACTTTAATAGATTATTGACATAGCTTACAACAGAAACCAATATCAGTGAGTCTCAAACTAAATTACCACAATATTGTTTAGTATTTTCTGCAAGTACAACATTTTCTTAAACGTTTTATTATATAATTAAATTAATATTATTTACACGATATCATAATATTTTCAACGATTCAGCAGTTCTATCTTAAATAGTAATTTATTGGTAGAATAGTAAATAAATTAAATATTATATACTTCATCGTTTGTTTAGTTTTTATGATTGATTGTACTCTTACATAAAAAAAAAAATCTAATCGTGTATGAATTTTTAATATTTGTATTGTTAATTTTTTTTACTTTTTTGAATACTTATATAGCATATATTTTTAATTTCATATTCTGTAGTAGAATATTTGTCTGAGTATTTCGGTGCATACAAATCGAAATTTGAACAAATAGTTTATGAGTTATAAGTTTTTATTACTATTCATACTTAGATGAGCGGAGTAGTAGACACAATGTGTGTAAATGTTTTTTAGGTACCACTTACCACTCCATTCTGCTCACCTAAACTTTAAATACTTATAACTCAAAAGAAACTCGTCCAAATTTTGATTTTTATTCATCGAAATACTCCGAAAAATATTTTGCTCTAGAATGTTAAATTAAAAATGTAAAACACTTAGATAGTTTAAACAATAAAAATATTAAAAGTTCTAAATTTTTTTCAAAAACGTTTATAGATTTTGAAATAGTGAGTGTTGATATAATATAAAAGAATCATCCTGTATAATAATATGTGGAGTATCAGCTACGTATACTTGGAATTAATAAATTAAAATATTGTTAGGATTTTGTTATGATTTATAAGTGTGTACTTTAAGTGAACAGTATATTATTAAAATAGATAAAAGAAAGTCAACATTGTAAAATTACGAATACCTATTGAGGAAAATCTAGAAATACTTCTTTTTTATAATATAGATAATATTTTATAAATATTCTAACGCAAACCTTATTTAATTTAAATTAAAAATTCTTAAGCGATTTTTCTTGGAAATATATGTGCATTTAAATAAACATAAGATTGGAAACATAATTTATTAATAATGGAAATCATAAGTTTACACTGGTTAGAGTATAGAGAATTTAATACTTAAATATTTTTTTAGTTAAACAGAATATAAATAAAAATAGTTATTGGTTTCTTGAGGTTTACCTCGTGTACTTAATATTGCATTTCCATTTATTGATTTACTATATTATTTATTTATATTCATTGTTATCGAATTGGTTTTGAATGTATCTAATAATTAAAGTAATAAAGTTGTATAATGTTTCTTATTCTATATTAATAAATTATTTGTTATGTATATTTCATACATGTATACAAGTGAAGGTATGTTAAATTTACTACAGTACCCTTAAAAACAATTACCTACCGATCCTTTACCTTTCTCATAAATTACTCCCATATTATTTTAGTGAACCAGAAGATTTAAAGTTTTGTAATATATTTCTCCTAAGTTTTTTTTCTCTATGAAATAGACGGTAAGTTTTTATTTTTAGTACCTATATGGCCTCGATAAAAAAAAAAAAAAAAATAAAAAAAAAAAATAATTATAAATATATATTATTATAAATTTTAAAAATATATTTTGGAAAAATATCAGTTAGAGAAATGTCTACGAAGCTTGTCATAATGTCATAGCACTAAATATACTGAGTTTTTTACAGCGTTTGTCCAGAAAATAATATACATATATTTTTTTTATTTTTGTTTACAGAAATCTGATTTTTGGTATTATGACTTTATAAGACGGCAACATTTTATTTGTATGCAAACAAATAAATTATTTTTGTCTAACCTTAAAATAACTAAACTAAAATATTTATGATGATACATTTTAGGGCGATAATACAGTATGTGGTCTGAAGTTTATAAGCATATTTCTAATCTATAATACAAATATTTAAAACCTTTTTTTTTTGCATACTTCGTAAGATTTAAATTTTATAGTTTTTAATAATTTGATAATGTAGACTGTAATATTTAATAATTAGTTCATTTTTTACACTTCAACTGTAATAGTAGTTCTTGTAATGCTGAAACTGGTCAATAAGACAATTCGAAAGTTGAATATATTTCGAAGAACTTTGTACGTTCAGTCAACATAATTTTCTAGGACACTGGACAATAGAGTTTTTTCTACGTAACTGCATATTATTTATTTATTTATTTATTAATATTTACAAGCTGAGCCTATTCGATACAATTGTAGATTACAGTGGCACAGTGCCTATATTTACTTTAGCTAATGTAAAGGATTAATATTTATCACGTTTTGAATGAAGCATTTCTGTACTCTCATTGATTCAATAATGAAATATTTAGAATCAATTGCCAAATTAAAATATCCTAACATTGGTATATAAAGCGCAAACAAAACGATTTGTTCAAAAGTTTCGTATGTAACAATATAGAAGTGAAAAATATTTCTATAATAATAAATTTCGCCACGTAAACGCGAGAAAAATACACACCTACTTAATAAAATAACGGTTTAAGTAGTATTTTATGTAAATTTCAATAGTGTACGCATATGACCCATAACACTCAATACAATAATAATTATAATACACTATAGTTACCACTTACCGAATGGCTGCATGATTATACCTATGATTTCGCCGTGTTTCCCCTTTGAATATTCTACAACCTTTACTCTCACTCCTGCTTTCTCTTTACACGGGGTGAACGAAGTTGATTAATATCTCTGATTACACGTCGTCGAACCTGAGTTTATTAAGTTATTATTCAGTCAGCTTGGTCACCGACCGTGTTTATAATCCGTCGAATAGTACGATCGTCACGCGATCATTTCGCAACCCAATGCTTCTAACCATATAACACTATTATACCTACTTGAAAATATTAATATTCGAGCACAGAGTAGCATTTTAAATTGGGTCCAACATTGTACTCTGTGGATTAATGAATTTTTATTATTTGCGGAGGTCAATGATAAATATGCGTAACGTCTAGATGAATTTTTTTAATGACTTGCGCAAGATTTTATCTTTTACTATTTTACTAGCATTACAATTATTTTTCTAATAGCCGATTAATAATTATTTCACATAAACGAGAGAGGGACAAAAAAAAATATGCGTTTCACATTGAAAAAAAAAAATCAAATTTAAATATTGTATCTAGCATACTTATAAAAAAGAAATTTAGACAAAAAGGATTATATCAATATACATCAATAAAACAGTATAGAGAAATTAGTATACTTACCTAAACGATATTATAGCGTTTAAGAATATGATATAGAGCACATATCAATATATTATACTGATATGCTTAGTAGTAAAAATGGCATGTTGTCGTATAATAAACTACGAATTGTAGCGATAAAAATTGAATTACTTTGCATAATATAATTGATACTGCAGTGGTGCTGAGCATCAAACGCAGGTTGCGGTCAAAGCATCTCTGCAATCGCTATAATATTATGTATATTATAATTAATCAATTAACACGTGCTATAAACAACAGCTGTGACACACAGTGATTTCTCTCAAAAGGACTTCAATCGTTGCACATGCATATTCTATACGCGTTGTCCTTTATTAATTTATGATGGCTGTGATAGCTAAATCAAATCTTCAAATCGAACCAGTTTTAAATTCCATTCACATGTATATATATAGTGTATAGATACTGAATTCGTGTAGGGGTGTGTATTATAGGTTCAGAAGGTCCCTCTGGGTTGGTCACAAAATAAACACTGGACACAGAGCGGTCAAGAGTATGGCTTTGAAAACGAATGACAGATCGAATCCGCTGAAGATTAAGAGTTAATCTAGTTACAGAAAGAAGAGAATTTGGGAATAATTATTAGTGAATGATAAGGAGAAATGGAAATTTATTGTTGTGGCCGTGGACCTAAATGGCCTGCAGATAGCTTAGAAAAAGAGGATAACACAAAGTAAACTTAAATTATTACTTAAATGTACAAAGAAAATTGTTTTTCGGGAGAAGTGAGGTAACGGAACACTTATTTGTGTAAAAAAGTTACATGCATTATAATATTATGTTCTAAGTTTATTAATATACATTTTTCCCATTATGAATAAATTATATTAAATACAGTCAATTCTAAGTAATAGTAATAATAATAATAACAACAATCTGCTATATTTTAAATGACGCATACACTCGTATCTATGAGTTTACTTTAGATAAACGTTAAATTATGTGTACAATATTTGTTCCAACTGAAATTAATTAATTAATACATAAAATGAAATCTTTATCCTGGACTTATATTATTTCTTACTACTAACAGAGTAATCTACTGTACCGGCAGTAATTGGCTCCTTTATGGTACTGTGTACACCAGTTGATGTACTTAACTTAAACGCATCTCTTTGATAATGTAACAACCTAGATTTTCTTAAGTGCTGTGTACTCTTGAATCCATACGTTTGATGTGAAAATGAAATGTTTCGCATTAAAAATTTTTTTTTTACTTATTATTTCATATTTTGAAGTATTTGTGTATGACAGTACGAACGCGAAAAAGGTAGAGTTGTATTTTTTATTTTTAATTAACTGTAAAATATTTTATGCTTCTGGGGGTGTTAATGAAAACAGGTAAGACATGATATATAGTTATGTAATAAAAAAAAAATGTTATGGGGTGGTCGAAAATGGAGAATAGTGATGTTTAGCTAGGTTTAATTATTTAAAAATATAGCGTAGTAACTCGTTTTAAAAATGGAATATTTCATTATATAAACATGATATAATATATTATCGCATTAATTCAATCGTTATTATCGTTAAAAAGTTCGTTTTTCGTTAAAACAATATTTTTATAGTTGAAACAATATAAATGTATACATTTTGATATAGATGATATTGGTTTATACATTTTAATTTAATTTATTTAAATTTATAAAATTATGCAAACCGTTAACATCCATTTAATGATTTACTACACAATATATAACTTTAATTGATTCATAAGATTATGGTTTTGAATTATTTGAATTTAATATTTATATTAAATATTGCAATGAACCTAAAAGGTTCTTTTTATAAAAAGTTTAACTATAATTAAATGTGTTAAACTAAAATTCACTTATACTTTCCAGAATTAAATTCTTATAGTTTTAATTAAAAAATAATTTCCAAACGATTTTCTGATAGTTTTGTTTATTATTTATATTAATAATTTTAATGTTGACCGATGGCTTATAAAATATTTAAGAAATTAACTGAAGAAATATTGGAGAGAAGTGTTTAAAACCTTAACTATTTTTAGATGATAGTGTTATATTTTTAATAAAAACTTAAAATCAGTTTAATCAATATTACTCATTTGTTAGAACCTATTTGATTATTGCCCATCTTCATTATGAGGAACACAATATCTTTAAGAATATAATATTAAATTAATAAATCATAATTTTCTACTGAATAAGAATCGTACACTGACCTTACATAAAGAAGGTAACATTAAAAAATTATGAAAATAAGTCTACCTAGGTACATGTTGTTTATAAATTGTTAATACAATTTAATAATAATATTTTCTGAAGTTCTAATATTAATATATGCTATTAATTTATGAATTATCTCATACATATATTATCATAATGAAAGCAATAAAGTAATAAAGTGTTATTATTTAATAAAATAATTAAATTAATGTTATAAAACAATAAAAATCTCAGTACTATTGTTTTAATATAAAAACAAAATTTATCAGAATTATTTTTATACTAAAAAAACTTTTTATGATGGTGATCATCATCATCATTAATTACCTCGCAGACCTTTTAAATTATATTCGAAAACTTACATTTTTTTGAATGAATCTTATACATAAATAATTGTAAGCACTAATATCCTAAGTTGTGGATAATGATAATAATAAATAAAGTGTGTAATTGCAAATATTGGCTACCCTATACGAGTATAATTAGGAGTGAAGGACGAAAATATAGAAGAATTACGATTAATTCATTTTTTCATGTTCATAAAAATAATTGAAATTAAATATTTCAATATTCATTTAATAATGAATACCTATATTTATTTTTTCAATGATATCAAGAAGTAGTTGCATTAATAAAATAACTTAAAATGACTCTTTGTAAATTCTTAATAGGGAATATTATGATTTATGATAAATAACGAAATATTATTAAATTAAAATTATCTACATTAAAACATGCTAAAATATCTGTCAATTATATAGACATTTAATATAATTTTAAATAATATGCATTTTACAATCCAGTATAGATATTGGAAAATTCTTACTTATTGCTATAATTGTGTGCTTACATCATATTACACATTTTATTTTTTTTCTACAAATGACACCATCATTTTTATTTAAAAAAGAATATTTACAATCTATGCTACAAGGCATAATAAGCAAATTTGAACATAATATACAATAAAAATATACAACTTGATCACATGAGGAGGGAGGCCATCCAGTGATAGAACCTAACGTTATACTCGTAATTTATACAATTAACTATTTTTGTTAGCAGTTTACACGCTATGTCTTACATAACCATAATAGTCGAGATGAAAATAGTAAAATTTAACCAACATAAAAAAAAATAAAACATTTTAGTTCACATAAATTTATTTTTAAGAAATGTTAATTTATAACCAAATATACTTCAAACCTTTTAAAACAGAAGTCAAAGTATAGTTTAATATTATTTATGATTTTCTTATATAATAGGATTATTAAATAATCCAAAAAATTAGTTCATACAAAATAATTAAATATTTATTTCAATGTCATTTTATAGTTATAATGGATAATCTGGATTATATTTTAAAAGGGATTCATCGTGAACAATATTCATCTAATTTTTCGTCTTATTTTATTTTAGTGTACTAGTGTTTAAATATTTATGTAACACGAAATTACCACTTTGAAATGTGTACAAATTTAAATCGAAGATAATTGCTTATTTGGTTGTTGAAATTGAATTCACATAATTGGTTATCAATTATTGACAGAAATTGAATAATCTAATTTTATAGCCGGAACCATTTCATTTAGACCGTTTCAAAACGTTCCATTGTCGTCATTCACGTCATCTTAAAAATGTTCTAT